>JAQGAK010003702.1:0-14212 GCA_034696945.1 Lipothrix lubbocki
CATGATGGTATAATACAGGCAACATTTTGCAGCCGATGTTTAGCAAACAATGAATCATTTACATAAAATACGGTTTAATAAATACATATGTATAAATAATAAATCACTACAAGTGCAAAATTGTATTTAATAATTTGCACAAAAACATACCTACGGATAGAATAAATAAACAAATAGTGTCCACACTAAAAAACGCTTAAATTATTTAAAAAATAATTGGTTTTTATTAATTTTCTCTATGTACGCGCTCACAATAAAAAATGCATTGCCTATTAACGTTATACAATTTGTTT
The DNA here is from genome assembly GCA_034696945.1 of Lipothrix lubbocki. Classification (NCBI taxonomy): domain Eukaryota; kingdom Metazoa; phylum Arthropoda; class Collembola; order Symphypleona; family Sminthuridae; genus Lipothrix; species Lipothrix lubbocki. Next base: position 294 of record JAQGAK010003702.1, read on the forward strand.
TTCCATTTGTTAATGGTAAAGAGTGATCACCCAGCCATATCTTTATTTTGTAACTTGTTCCTTTTGACGCTAATCTTCGGAATTAGAGCAGTCGGTATCGCTCGAATAATCGCCTGCAGTGTAAGTACGCAATTTACAATCACATTTGTTAGCAATATTATACCTTTTCTCTGTTGTGTTACAAAAGCAACGTTGGCACAAAATGTGTGCAGGTGTATGTACATGTAAAAATATTTTGCCTCTGTAAACAGTTCAGCGCATAGTGAAGAATGGCAGTGGAAGGCAATAGGATCTTCAATTATGCACTTGATCCAGTGATATGCATTCTTGTAAATCATATCAAAACACGATGGGTTGTTCATTTTTGCGAAGCAGGGCTTACTTTCGTTTAGACTGTAGAGGTGCTGATTTTCGTTTTATATTACTCACAAAATCTTCGTAAGTCATCCATCGCTTACGAGAACGACTACTGTTTTCAGGATTAACTTTTTGCACGTCGATGTATTTTTCAAGTTCAAGGTTTGCAGTCTCAAGTACAAATGGGTTGGTATCATTGGCCTCGAAAACTTTTTTGTAGTCGTCCTCGGTAACGATTCGGTATATGGAAACCATTGGGGCTATTGAAATGATAACTTATATTGTACAAATTTCAATTTCGAGTAATTTATACAATACAAATCCCACTAATATTTTAACTAATGGTAAATATTTTATTAAATTCTTGTGGGCTATTTTTAAGTTTTTCAAATTTAGCCGCCTTAGCTTTTCAAATTTAACTTTTTTACGTTTGTAACAACTTGATTCTTTGTCAAATTGTAAATTTTTAAAATTGATAATTATTTCACACAAAGCCTTAATCTGCTCATCTGAACACGTTGAAATTATTTTTTCCTGCTGTTTTGGTCCGACCTTTGTGAACGTTGACAAAAATTCAAGTTGTCCTCTGATGCGGTCCCCCTCCATTACTGCTATCAATTTTATAATCCGGTGATCTTTTATTGTCTTCGCATGGGTCGGTACCACCGAAAATATTGAAAATGCGGGTACTTTTAAATGGAAAAATATTATCTCGAATCATGTATTCCCGTTTTGTTTTTGAATCAAAACTTAAAAAACAATATCCAAATTTTTGTGTTGTACACAAATCATATGCTTGAAGGAACTTTTTTGGATTTGAAGCACATATTTGCCGTCCCAAGTTAAATGCGGTTGTTTGGTCCCGAGCGTTTGCCATTAAAATTAAATATTTGAGATTAATATTGATCGTCCGAAAATACTTTGTAAATAAATTATGCATCGTTACAATAACGTTTAAATTTTCATGGTGCGACCGATGTATTATTAAATTAAGTAAGTATTCACTGTCTGCTTTAGAGAAGTCCATAGCAAAATCGTCAATAAAAATAAGAGATTTTGGAATTGTTAAATGATCCAAATCGTACAGATTTTGTGTTTTGACAACATCGATGCCTGATGTTTTAATGTCATCGTACATGTCTTGGTTTTGTTTATAAACAATCACCACCCTAGAAATATTATAATTTGCTGAATTTATGATAAAATTACGGTTATAAACAATGTCACGAAATAAAGAAGTTTTTCCACTCATAGATTTTCCACACAATCCCATTGTAAAAGGATGTTCAAACTTAAACTCAAATTTATTTGCCATTTCTTAGACTTTTTTATAACATTTTATTGGACTTGTTATCAACAACTAATTTATTATTTACAATACTGTGCTATTTTATACTCTTTTACGTTTTGCAGGAATGTCGAATTTTTCGTCAGCGTCCGGTATGATCCTCTCTATAAAAATGGATTCCAAAGCATGCAATAACTGTCTCGCGTGACTGTAAACTAAAGCAAAGCTTGATCCGGGCCAGGATTCATAGTTTCCAGTGGCTTGCTTTGGGCGTAAAAAGACAATGAAATCGTTTTTTGCTCTTTCGACGCGTATTTTTATCCTTCCACTTGGACTGGTGTAAACACATGATGCTTCCCAAAATTTTAAGCCATCCTTACGGGTGAGTAAAGCTCCTGGGCAACCAACCATGTCCGCGATCGTATCAACTTTAGATGTGTTTGCCAGCTGGGATAAGACTTTACGCAGATACTTACATATGGATGGGATATCTTCACTTTGACAGCTCAACCGACTCGCAGGATATCCACCATTGTTGTTAAATCGAAAATGTACGAAGTGTTTGTTTACTGCTGGAAGGAAAGTTGAACGTACGGAAAGCCGGCCAATATTTCTTGTTCCAACGCTATTAAAAAACTCTGGGCTTTCTGGATGATTCTCGTCAGAAATTAACGCGTCACTAACGTCGCTAAAATGGTTCGTCAAAATATCCACGACGTCAGAGTCGTATAATTGCGTTAATGTTTTAGTAGTTCGGCTAGAAATTTTTCCCTGTGATTCAAATTCGTCCTGAATTTTCTTGCTCAGGTTTGGTTCAATGGTGACAGGCTTTTTGGGTTCCATGATGCTTGATAAATGGACACTGTGAAATGATTGAGGAAAAATCTGATTTTTCACAGCATATTTAAGAAGGGCGAAATCCTTGAGACTTTTGTAAACTTGAGAATGGTATTGAAATAAATTTCTTCTTTTTTATAATTAAAAAGAACATAAATAATTATCAGGGATGCGTTAAAATTTCACGGTCGCGCGCATCCAATTAAACATCGGTATCAAGGAAAATAAATTCTATGTGTGCATCTTCATTAAGCTGTATATACAACTAACGTACATATATTTAAAAAGTTTTTTTGTAAGAAAAAGGTTAAATTTTTTGTGGAAAAATTACTGACATTGAACGTTACAGCGAGTGCACAACGATGTTCATCCAGATCGACAATAAACATTTGTTGTATATATTTCAATGTCAGGTTCAGGTTTACTCCTATATAAACAAACACAATGAGCACTTCAGTTTTCAGTTCATGTTTTACTTCTTCTCTACTTTAATAACGTTGGTGTATATAAAATACGTGATTTCTAATTAATTGAAAATTTGTAACATTGTGTAAAATGAGGAAAAAACAGAAGTTTCCTCGTTCTTGTAAAAATCCAAAAACTAAACTCAATATTTCAAAAAAACCTGTGAAGTGTAAATTTAAAGATTGTACTGCAACTTTTCGGACTAGGGAGAAAATGGAAGTACATTGTGATAAAATACATAATTGTGCATACTGTGGAAACGTTTTTAATAATTTGGAGGAGCACCATTGTGACATTACTTTGGAAGAAGGTAAAGATTTTAAATTTTCTACTGTGGATCAAACATACTTCAAATTAACAGAGAGTTCACACCGAAATTCAATATGTGTTTTCCGAAACGTTCCAAGCAAAAATTATGATGACATTGGAGAATATTATTCAAATTACGAAGAAGTTTTTATAAAGTTGTTAACAGAAATTTATTCAGTTATGAAGTGTTATAAGGCCAGCACTCGATTAGAAGTTATATTTAGGGATGAAAAATTAGAAACGCATGTTCAAGTATTTCTTTCCCATGAATATTATCAAATAACGTCTCCAGATTTAATCGAGACATTCTTAGTTGCTGGATGTGCTACGCTTTTAGAAAACGCAGCTCTTATGACTCAATACGGTTCAGGATTAACTATTGAATTAATAGCAGCGTGTGAAATTTACATAGGGCGTTTTATGCCAATTTCGGGTCGTGGATATTTCGATAAACTACCCAAAACACTTATTAGATTTAATAAAGGGCTCGTTAACGTTTCTAATCCTGGGTCAAATTTTTGCTTCTATTACGCTGTATGCTCCAGTTTATATTATAAAAACGTTAAAAAAAGGAAACATAACCCGAGTAGCTACAATTTTTGGCTTAACAAATTAGTAATTAATAATATTCTTGTCCCGATGCCAATTTGTTCAATAATTGAATTTGAAAAAGCTAATTTTATTAACGTTAATGTTTATGAGCATCAACCAAACGGGGACAACACTCCACTTTATATAAGTACATGTACATTTTTAAAACATGCTCATGTTTTACTTGTAACAAATAATAGCGGTGACAAACATTATATAGGAATTTATGATCAGTCCAAATTTTTCCGAACAAAATCTGATTTTAAAAAACTATATTATTGCCCTTCATGTTTGACTAAGTTTAAAAATAACGAAATATTTAAAAATCACATAAAAACTTGTGGATTGCAATGTGAAACGGCAATAGAATTCCCAAAAGACAAATTTCTAGAATTTAAATCACATAGTTTTACGCAGGAAATTCCCGTAATTATAACATGATATTGAGACTACAAATTCCGAATATTCTGAAAAAGATTTTGCACTTAACTCTTATAAAAGAAATTTGCTTGAAGCTGGAATTAAACCACGGTCAGGTTGTAAATCTGTTCTCACAAATTTTAATATCAAATCTCAACTTGATATAATATCTTTTAGTGTTGCTATTGTAACAAATGATGGTGTGGAACGAAGCAAATTTTATGCAGGCCCAAATGCAGGGAAACTTTTACTTAATACGTTAATTGAATATGCTGGAATTGTACGGAAAATGCTTCAAATTATTCGACCGATTAGGCTACCGTCAGCAAGTGTATTGAAGGATTTACTCGATAAACGTATTTGCGTTATATGTGAAAAGCCAATTTCCGTAGACGAGCGCCCAGCACTTCATCATCATCATTTCCCAGCACCACCGTCTCCTAACTTTTTAGGAATAAGTCACCCCAATTGCAACCGTTTGTGCAGGAAATTTACAAAAGCAATTGCATTTGCCCATAACGCCACATCCTTTGACAATGTATATGTATTGAAACAATTAAGTGCAAATAATGTGAAATCAATACGTTTAACTCCAAAGACTCAATCTAAATTTTCCAACGTTGTTATTAACAACGTTTTATGTTTAAAAGATAGTTTACATCTTCTACCAGGGTCATTAGACGATTTAGTTGCCTCTATGAAAACTAAAACATCAACGATTGAAGAATTACGCTATAAATTTCGTACAGTCGATCAAATATTTGGAGGGCTAACAGATTCCCAATTATTGTTATGTACACAGAAGCTAAAGTTTCCCTTTTTGTTTCTGACTGGACTAGAAAAGTTAGGCGCGAATGTTGGCTTTCCAGCAAAAGAATATTTTTATGATGACCTTAAAAATCAGGAATGTACAGAAGAAAATTTTAAACGCGCACAACAGGTGTGGACTGAATTTAAATGCACGACTTTCTCCGACTTTCTCCGCATTTATAATTTACTTGATTGCGCTTTACTTTCAGCTGTATTGTTAGAATTTAGAGCTAACGCGTTAAAAAACTTTTCCCTTTGTCCTTTCTGGATGAATTCTTTAGCTAGTTTTTCCTACAATGCCGGACTTAAAAGTATAACGACTCCTATTGAGTACGTGAAGGATGTTGAAATATATAACTACTTGAAAAGATCGCTTCGTGGTGGTTTAGCGGAAATTATAATTTCTCATTCCAAAAGTAATAATCCCATGGTTAACGGTATAGAGTTTGATCCACATAAACCACAGAGTTACATTTTGTCAACAGATGTTAGAAGTATGTACGCTTCTCAGCTTTCACAAAATCTTCCCACGGGTGGTTTTCGATTTTTAACCCCTGATGAAATACGTAACTTTACTTTATTTGATATGGAAAATGTTGAAAAATATTGGAATTTGCCGGACGATAGTGGTAAAGGATATTTTGTAGAAGTTACAATATCTTGCGATGACAAAGCTGCCCAGGATAAACTAAATTTTTTCCCTTTAGTAGCACATAAAAAAATAGTCGACCAGTCTGAAATGTCAAATTTGCAAAAAAATTTGTCTTCAAAACTTAAAACTAAGCAAAGTTATTACAAAACGGAAAAGTTGATCATGGATCTACATAAAAAGGAGCATTACATTACTTACCATTACAATCTTTTGTTTTATCTTCATTGTGGTTGGCGTTTAGAAAAAATTCATTCTATTTTAATGTTCAATACAGCGCCTTACCTTAAACCGTTTATTGATAAATGTGCTAAATTACGTGAAAACGCGCAGACCCCATTGGAGGACAAAATTGCTAAAGCAATTCCGAACTCATTTTTTGGCTACACTGCAATAAATTCGTCAAAATATTTAAACGCCCGAGTTTGTTTAGATAGGTATACTGCAAGAAGAGAAATTGCTAAGCCAAAATTTAAAAATTTTCAAATAATCGGTCAAGATATAAGCGTAATGTTCTCTAGCAAGCAGCGGAATAAAATTAATTTACCGTTTCCAATATCATTAGTTGTTTTAGAGAGAAGTAAACGTGAATTAGGTTTTTATTATCATGAGGTACTTTGTAAGTATTTAAAACAGGTTCAATTACTATTTTTTGACACAGATTCATTGACGATAAATTTTTGCAGCAACGATTTTATTTCCGACATAAAATCGATGGCGAAATATCTAGATTTGAGTTATTTCCCCCCTGAACATCCCCTGTATTCAACTGAAAACATGAATATAATAGGGTATTTAAAAATTGAAGAGCATATGATTGAGGAATTTATAGGGTTAAAACCTAAAGTATACAGCATATTAATAAGAGATGAGAATGGAAATGAAAGAAGTATACGAAAATCTAAAGGCATTTCCAAAATTGCTCAGCGAACGCTGACTCATGAAAAATATAAAAAAACATTACTTGAAGATTCTGAGGAGTACGTAAAAACAAAAATGCTAAGACAAATTAATGCAGGTATGTATTCTGTTGTCCAAAACAAGCTAGCTTTCAACACGTTGAGCGTAAAACGGTTCAAAGTAAATAATTATATGACGTACGCATATGGCCACTATAAATGTTTGGAAAACCAAGACAATAATTAAAATAATACTTTGACCGTGTAATTAGTAATTAAGATTCTATCAGTTTATTTTTATTTATTTGCAACTTGTTTTTTTTCACACTTGGTAAGTTTTGCTTGTCATTAAAAATTGCGCAATAATATGTAGATTGGTTTGCAGTCGTTTTATTGTCTATGCTTGCACTTAATTATAAAACGTATAAAAGCTCAGAATATTTGTTTGATTTTTACCATTCTTTTTTTATTCTTTCGGAATGCACGATTGGAGCGTTATTTCCTGCAATCATTTAGGTGTAGCTGAAAATCGTTCAGTTAGTTTTTGCGTTATCGCGTGTGGCAATTGTAGTTGTTCAAGCCTGGCTGTACATACAAGGTTTATTACACGTTTGGACTATACGTATTACAACTGTGAAGTTGTGTGTTTTGCGTGTGGTAAGAAGGTTACAACTGATGGGCACGATTCTTCGTTGATGTATAGTCTGAATTTTAACCACCACAATTTATTCTAATTCAACATGGAGATTAAGTTTGTAAAAGCTAATGGTGACATAAAAATACCCACTCGGGCCACTGATGGATCCGCGGGCTTGGATCTATACGCGCCGGAGGAATTTGACCTTATGCCCAATGAGCTGAAAACGGTTGATACTGGACTTTGTGTCCAGTTACCAGCCAACACGTTTGGAAAGATCGTGGCCAGAAGTAGCATCGTGTCAAGGGGGATATGTGTGCTCGGTGAGTTGCTTTCATTATTTAATACATTATTTCATGTAGTAGTATTGCATAGTAAGAAATGTACTTTTTTTATTTTTTGTTTTTTAGGTGGTGTTCTGGATTTGGATTTTCGAGGAATGGTTAAAGTCCAAATGGTTAATCTGTCCAACACTCCAACGAGATTTGCCAGACTGGAGCGTTTTGCCAATTGATCGTCCAAAAGTGTGAGCTACCCATTCCGGTGGAAGTCCCGTCATTTGCGGACATCGATTAGGATATTGAAGTTGTTGGATCCACAGGAACAATTTGAGTGACTTTTTGTTTTTTCTTTGCACCTTTCTTTTTCTGTCATTTTTCTTTACGTATGTACACCTTTTAATATCTTGTATGTTTGTACCTACCAATTATTTTATATTTCTGTATTTTTTGAGATCCAAATTTGGTTTCTATAAATTTTTTTATGCATGTTCAAACATTTTTATAATCTTTTTACACCCCATTTTGTTGCAAATAATCTTATTTTTATTTCTGTGTTTAAAATAAAATTAATTCTAAAGCTTTGCATTCTTTATCACGCTTTGCACGCTTGAATTCACGTGCAGATTTCTTTTTTTTTATTATTTGAGATCTGTACATGAATTCAATTGTGCGATTATCCGTCAGCTTTAACCTCGTGACAAATAAATTGCAAGATTTTTATTAGTTATATATTTATTTCGTGGACAATGTTGTAATATTATTTCCATGTTAGTAATAAAATGTGGTTAAACCAATAAGACGTTTGTATTATTTAAATTATTAAAATGTCCAAAATCATTTTACAAATAAATTGCAAAATTTGTAATTTTTATTTCTGTTATTAAATACTTTGGATTGTGTTGTAATATTATTTCCATGTTGGTAATGAAATGTTGTTAAACTAATTAAGACGTTTGTATTATTGAAATTATTAAAATGTGGTCAAAAATCTTTTCACAAATAAAATGTAAAATTTCCAATGCGTATTTAAATTATATACTTTGGATTGTGTTGTTATATTATTTCCATGTTTGTAATAAAGTGTTATTAAACAAATCAGGTGTGTGTTATTAATTTATAATAATAAATATGTGTTCCAAAATAATTTACAAATAATTTTAATGGTCGTTCCGCTATAGTGTTCCATATTTTATTCCAATTATTTTCTATGGTTTATTTGCGCGTCAGTATTTTAAACATATTTTCAATGGTTATTAGGCGGCCCAAATAATTTTAAATGAAGCGACTTATGGTGGATATAGACTACTGACCACATAATTAGCACACTTAATTTATCCATGTTATTATTTGCAGATTCTAAAATTTTAAAAATTAAAGCCAGAGTAAATAATATTATCATCATAGCTGTAATAGATAGTGGTTCCGCCGTTACAATTTTAAATATTAAACATGTAACTGATGAAGGGAAAATGAAAGAGGGGAATTCTATTGCAGTCCGAGGTATAAGTGGTGAAATTGTAACAATGGATTCAGAATATCCCATCACAATAGATTTTGACGGAGTTTCTATTGAGACTGATGCATTAATAATGCACAACATTAAATTTGATTTGATAATTGGAAATGAATTAATGAGGAAATCAAAAATGATAATTAATTATAGCAACCATACTTTAACCATAAACGGCATAGAATTAAATATTGATTTTTCTGATCAAGATACTTCAAACACAAATCCTTTAGTTAATCACGTAGAAATTCAGCCTATAACCGTAACAAAAACCATGGTTTTAGAACCCGAAAACAATGCATGGGTCCCAATTAATGCACTGGATGATCATGGTAAATCATTACATATCTCCGGCAATTATTTAAGTAACGGCTTAGGATATTATATTCCAGAATTAGAAATTGTAAGTGGAAGCGACCAAATTCTTGTTGAAAATCCTACTGAAAAGCCTATCATACTAGAAAAAGAAATGACAATAGCGTGTAATATTATCGAGGAAGATAATAATAAGGAAGAGAGTACAAACTCTCAACCGGAAATCCCAGAAATAACAAAGGAGGTTTTTAATAACGCAATCAGTACAGACTTAGAGGAGCATGAACGACTTCAATTTCGCGATCTATTATGGGAATTCAAGGATGTCTTTTCATTACACGGGGAATTAGGAAACATTAAAACCAGACCAGTAAAACTTCAATTGCTTGAGGGATCAATTCCGATTAAGCAAAAGCCATACAGAGTATCCGAATTTGAGCAGGAATGTATAGATGAGCAAATACAAGAAATGCTAGAGAAGGGGGTAATCCGCAAATCTGTAAGTTCCTGGAGTTCACCTGTCGTTTTGGTTCCAGGCGCACACCGAGGTTCTAACAAGCCTAGGTTCGCCATTAATTATAGAAAATTGAACAAATGTCTAGTACAAAACAGTTACCCTTTACCAATATTGGACGATCTTTTATTTGAGACCAGATCTTCCGAATATTTTAGCTCTTCAGATTTAATACTGGGATATTGGCAGCTATCTGTAGAACCAGAAAGCGTCCCTTTAACTGTGTTCGTAGTTCAAGGTGGGTTATATGAAGCATTACGCGCCCCATTCGGAATTTCGACTCTTCCTCAATTATTTCAGGAAAGCATGGACGAAATATTTGGCAAATTTAAACACAAATTTCTCATTATATATTTAGATGACTTGATTTGTCATAGTAGTACATTTCAAGAACATTTAGGTCATCAAAGATTGATCTTTGAAGAAATGAGAAAATATGATATTAAACTGGGACTAAAGAAATGCCACTATGGATTTAAAAAGATGGAGATCTTTGGACATGTTATTAGTAAAGACGGAGTTTCACCTTCCCCCAAGAAAGTCGAGGCAGTATCAAACATGAAACCTCCGAGATCAGTTTCCGAAGTCCGTTCGTTTCTGGGATTATGTTCCTACTATCGGAAATACGTTCCAAAATTTTCCAAGTTAGCCAAACCGCTAAATCAACTTTTAGAGAAAAATAACCCTTTTTTGTGGACGGAAGATCAACAGAAGGCATTTGAGATTCTGAAGGAGAAGCTCATTAATCCTCCTGTACTAGCTCATTACAATTCTAAATTACCAATTATACTTCATTTGGATGCCTCCGGCGTTGGTTTAGCATGTTGTATGTGTCAACCACATGATGGCAAAGTGAAACCAGTAATTTATATAAGCCGTAGCCTAAGTAAAAGCGAAAAGAATTATTTCACAACTGAATTGGAATATCTTTGCTTAATATGGGCTTTGAAAAAGTTACGATGTTATTTGCATATGAAAAATTTCGACGTGTTTACCGATCATAAACCATTAACTGAGCTAAATTTTGCCAAGGATCCGTCATCAGGTAAATTAGCGAGATGGGCAATCCGATTACTTGAATTTCCGGGTATGCGTTTGTTGTATCGGCCAGGATATCTTAACAGGGACGCGGATGCACTAAGTAGACTCCCAGTAGGAGACCCGCCATCCGGGGATGAAAGTGGCTGTGACATTCCAGTATTTATATTGGAGTCGGACAATAGTAACGATGTTATTGATTGTCTGGTACAAAATATATATCTCCACAAACTATGAAAGAACTGCAGGAAGATGACTCTTCTTGTAGGGAGATAATCACAAAATTAAAGTCAGATAAAAAGATCATGGTAAACTATGAACTTATAGACGACATTTTATACAATATGAATACGGGAATTCCCAGACTAGTAGTTCCGAAGTTCTTGGTTAACGAGGTTCTACACTCATGTCACAAGGATTTAATGTCAGGGCATGTAGGGTGGGTGAGAACTTACCATCGAATACGTAATAGGTTTTTCTGGAAGAAAATGAAGCAACAGATTGTCAAGTATGTATTACAATGCGTAGAATGCCAACAACATAAGTATTCTACCCTCCTACCGTCAGGCTTACTGAAGCCAATTGAGATTCCTGAATCAATTTTCACATTGATCGGTCTAGACTATTATGGACCCTTTGTGGAATCTAGACGAGGAAATCGACATTTGGTTGTGGCTATAGACTATACTAGCTATTTCCGTTGATAGAAGTTAGTGTTGTTCATACAGTCAAGTGATGATACGTGTTTTACATACATAACATAGAGCTTCTATTGGCATAATTGTGACAAAATTTTAGTGATTGAATGTTGACTTGAAGATAAATTGCGGCAACTATATATATAATTTTTATTATTATACACTGCGTTGTGGATGAGGACATTTTTTTTAACGATTAGTATACTTCCATTCACATATCTTTCAAAAGTTGCTATAGAATGTCGGGAGAGTAGTCACGTTCAAATTTTACCTAACCTGAATGATTAATTATTGAGTGATTGATAAGTAATTATATAGCTTTAGCATTACGACTCATCTAGTAGCAAAACATATTACTAGGAATTCACCCAAAATTTTTAATCGATTGAGGTCTGAACATAAACAAATCTCCTCTCAAAAACTATTTTGATTATACATTGATCATTGTCATAAAGCAACAAAATTACGAGAAAAAAACTATTGGACATTTTCGGTGTAAGTACATGTAAATGCTTTCAATTCCCTTAGGACAAACTTACGGTATATACATACATTAGAAATATTGACACGATGGGCTATTTCCAAAAGGTATAACAAAAATCAAATTTTGCTGTGATCATAAAGCATGGTCCGATATCTTATACATAAACATTCTAAAGACACAATCACCTTGAAATGTAGTACAGTATGTAATTACTAACGGCCTTCGCGTTCGTACACGCAGCACAACTATTTAATTTGCACAACTTCGACCAGCACTTTTCAAATTTATTTTCTTAACAGTTCTAACCCATTCATGGAAAGTTATCTCCAATTCAGGTTTCCACTCTGGAGCGAGGTACATACATATAATTACCTAATGTATAATTACAGTTAGACATAACTATATATACTACATCATAAAACTCATTACCTGAAATTCTACAAATCAGTGACTTACAAACTTTTGGAGTTATCCCATACACTGATATTAATAATAATTAAAATTAAAATAAAATAATGCAGGTTTACGTACAATTTAAAGGTAATGCAAACGCGCAAGCTTGACCAAGGTTATGAACTACATATAACACGATAACGCTGATAGAGGTAGCTAAAAAGATACTGAAGGATCAGTTTCCCCTGGAGCATAACTGACCCACAAAGTTGTAGAGAGCTCCGAAACGTGCAGTTTCAGTCATTCCTAACATTATGATCTGGAACTTTAGTTAATAATATATTGCGAACCTCCACATTATGTACTACATTCAATTCATACTATATAGGATTACAAAACAATCAATGACAACCAGACATGGGAAGGATTAACTTTTATTTAATCCGGATTAACTATTGGGATTAATCCATCAATTCGTAATTAATCCAGATTAACAGTTGGGATTAACGTATAAATTCGTACTTAATCCGGATTAACTCTTGAGATTAACGTATAAATTCGTACTTAATCCGGATTAACTCTTGGGATTAACGTATAAATTCGTACCTAATCCAGATTAACTCTTGGGAGTAACGCACAAATTTTTACTTAATCCAGGTTACCTTTAGAGATTAATGCACAAATTTTTACTTCATCCGGATTTACTATTGGGATTAATTAACGCATATATTTGCATTTAATGCGGATTAATTATTAGGATTAACGTATACTTTGAAAGATCGTTTAAACTTTTCTGTTGTGAACTTACTTAAGTACACATATAAAAGGATCAAATTAAACTATCCGTGCAGTAAATGTTATAATATTAAATAGTTATTGCACGAATGGAGAAGATTTGGTAAATATCTTTTGCATCGACGATTTTATTACGTTTTGTGAAACGTCATCGGATTCAATTAACGTTATACCAGTGTCCATTCATATTTTAAAACAGTTCTAACAGTTATTTTTCCGCTGGATGTCGTTTGCAATCATAGGAAGAATTAACTTTCATTAAATACGGATTAATTGTTAAGATTAACACCAAACTTTTATTTAATCCGGAGTAACTATTGGGATTAACGCATAAATTCGTACTTAATCCGGATTAACTATTCGGATTAACACATTGATTTGTGCCTAATCCAGATTAACTATTGGGATTAACGCATTAATTCGTACCTAATCCGAATTAACTATCGGGATGAACTGTGTTTCCAAAAAACGTCAATCCGGGATTAAGTTAATCCGATTAAGTCCCATGACTGATGACAACTCATCTAATACTTTGAGATTTTCAAAATAGCAGATTTCTCTCTAAACCAGCTATGCAAACTTCCCTTATTTTCCTAATCTATCGTTTTCGATTATGACATACTTAATAT
>JAQGAK010003703.1:0-14210 GCA_034696945.1 Lipothrix lubbocki
GATCCTTTGGGCCCACATATCATACATAGTTATATGCATACTAGCTCTCTCTATAAGAGAATTCCTATATAAGAGACAAATTTTGGTGATTTATAGCGTTCTCTTACAGCGAGAGTTCAGTCTATATAACAATTTACATTTTCAAAAGTATTACACTGCGTTTCAGAAAGTCCAGTTTTTCGCTCACGACAATGTTTCTACTTCAACCACTGCAATAACAACGGCGATCGTAGGCCCAGGAGTTGTTCAAGGAGATTTTACAACCTTGATGAGAGAATTAAAAATCCCGGAAGATACTCTCGTTACTAATTTAAATTGTGATTTGATTAAATGGGATTATTTTCTGAAGGTAAATAGATACATAAGTACACTTGAGAAATAGCGGAAAACATATTTACATATTTTGATAATGGCAGTGCACTAAAAGATCACAAATTATATTATTTGTATTAATTTATTTACTACAGGTGAAGATAGTTATATCGGGACCTCACATTAACAGGATAAAATACATACCTATCATTATTGGATCAGTTGAACGATATGAGGATGACCAGCTCGAGGCATTAACTCATTTTTCTGATTTTGCCCCCCGAGAAGGTAGTATGTTTAAATTTCTTTAATAATTAACTAATTATTTAAATACAAGTTATACAATTGCAAGTACTAAATTATAACCTTGATTTTCATTTTCAGCTTCAGAGAATATCGAGCTCGAGGCATCGCCCATTTATTCCGATTCTGTCCCAACGCAACTCCTGCGAGAAGATCGTATGTTTGAATTTAATATTTAATTAATTAATTATTTTAATTTAATTTATACCGTCGTATATACCCTAACCTTGATTTTCATTTTCAGCACTGCCGTCTTATTGGGAAGTAGTACTCTCAGATTAGTAAAATCTTTTTTTAAACATTTTCTTCGCATCCCGTAAAGATGTAATTGCAAACTTGAAGTTGGAAAAAGTGGAAACAATTGAACTTTATGTTGGATCAACAGTAACAATATATCACATTTTTTTGAAATCTTCAAAAAGTTAATTGCTGATAGTTTCCGTAGTATGTATTACACACAAACTTTAATCTGTTCTATAATACTCTTTTTTATAAATAATAATGATTAATTAATATAATAAATAAAAATAAAAATTAGTATTTAAAATAGTAGTAAATAAGTATTTATTCGAATTATTTACTTTATTAATTCACTCTAAATTTAGTGCGATTGTTGAATAATTTAATTTATTATTGTCACTGCATGTGTAGTGAAGTTACCTATACTTATTTACAGTTTTATTTAAAATTTATTCTACCTATATACAAAGCCATATGATTGTGAATATGTCCAACAATATTTTTATTGTCGCACGCGTACATATTGTAAGCAAACCTTGAAAGTAGCTAAAAATAGTTTTCCCATATATCTAAACCATTATATTGAGCGAGCTGGCCAGACCGCAAATGTTGGATTTCTCTCCTTGGTTTTATTTGTGTGAGGAATGAATGAATACGACTGGACTGTTTTAACGTGCCGTGGAATTGCGTAAACTGAAATGCATACCTAATAAAAATTCTATGTATGTATTGAATTTAACAAATAATTAACTGTATATTTTATTTATTTTCAAACTTTACTTTTAAATTTAAAAAATTGTCGGTAACAAGCATAAATTGAATAAGGTTTAACAAGTCCAACTTTTGAGTTTGAAAATATATTAAATCTACCCAATGTCGGAAATTTAACGTGAATACTTCTAGACGTAGAGATTATTCTAGAAGTAAGTGTCTGTCACTCGGACCCACTGGAATCACAAAATTAAATTCGGTCAGAATAAGTTGCGCATTTGTATTATTAAAAAATAATTCGGACTTACATAAAATGTATAAAATCAAATCAAATTAATTTAAATATTCACTTAACACAATTATAAGCTCTTAACGGGATTATTTTCCCATTTTTCCCCGTCCCAACCTCCAGCGTACAAGTTGCGGAATTGTCCTGGCCGTCGAACGCCGCGATCTTCGCTATTTTTATCGACAAAGGGCGCACAAATTCAAAAACTGTGGGAATAAACCATAAATTGTCTCGATTTGTAACCACTTTTTTAATGACTTTAAAATTTTCAACTGCATTCACAAAATCTTCGATGTCTTCGGCATGAATCGGTTTCTTTTTCTGTATGGTAAAATAAAATTTAAATTGGATTTATTATTTCAAACTACAATTAGTTTTGAGCGTGGCTTATTATTTTAAACAAAATCAACGAAAAATACACTCTCTTATAATGATTGGTTGTGAATAATTTATTTATTTGAAGTTACTTTTTTCCCACCACTAGCAAAAGCAGTGCCGATGCAAATGACGAGTAAAACAACAAGTATTTTCGAATCCATTATAGATTATATATATACTAATAATAATATTATTATTAATATTATATTTGATATATCGAATTTCAAAACAATATGCTCTTTCTTTAGGGGAAAAAGAGAAACAAAATGTTTTATGTGTTGTTCACACGGTTTGATCAGCTGAGCCATTCATAACTTCACCGATATATATAACATATATATTCACAAATGTTTTGTGTTGTTCAAATGATCAATGTGTTTTCAACAAACGAGGATGAATAATTTATTATTAAAATTTGTTCACGTGTTTTTCAATGTGAAACACTTTTCTGAAGTACATTAAGTTAAAAGATAAATTTCCTCATCAAACCGTTTGCAGGGCCCGTGTGCTTTTAATTATGTAAATTAAATTTTTGGCAGAAATTTGTTATAATAGGAGATTAATGGGAAAATTAAAATAAAAAACAAATATCTTGCCAATGCAAATTTAACTAAGTGTTTTAATAATATAAGTGTTTTAATTAAAAGTGCACACTTACCATTTCGAAATAAAACTGTAACGAACTAATTAGTTTTTAATAATTTTTTAATTAAGTAATTTAACTAATTTTAACATACATATTTTGCTTATGGGTGTCTAAAATTTACAATTGTTTTTACTAGTAATATTTAATATTAAAATTTCTGGTCATAATAATTAAGCTTGCTAATTGCTTAGTAACGAAATCTACATAGCTTGGTGTAGATGCTCGCTCAAAGGTATGAAACATTCCAACTTTTATCCCAACATCCGGTACGGACCCAACTATGCGCTTAACATGCTGTTCGATCTCTGGAAATCCCTTTGATTCAACCAGAATTGCAAGTTTCAGCTCATATATTTTTTCCGGAATCGCAAAAGCTTTGTCGAACAAGATGATAAATGTGCTGAAACACATTATCGCCAGTCCGAAAATCGCCATTGCTTTGCCAGGCGCGGCGGTATAGACCATCAGGGCGGTGTGGAGGAAAAGTATGCTGGACAATATGGAAAATTGCTTGAGCAGAAAGTTAACCAGGGCAAAGTTTAGATTAAACAATTGAACGAACAATTGGAGGAAACGAATCGTCTTGATGGTTTTAAATAACATCCTTTTAGGGTTGTGGGCATTTGCACTGAAATGAAATACAAACGTTTATAAATATGAATTGTGACCGAAAATAGGATAAAAATGTTTATTTCACGTATCCATTTAAATTTATAAATTATGTTTATTTCTAATTATTTAAAAACAAATTACTTGAAATTTTGCCTGAGCTCCACAATTTCCCGATTAACTTCATGGAAAAATAGCAGCATTAGAAATATTACTAGTATGGCAGGCCCAATGCAAAAAAAGGTTAGTAGTGCGTCAAGCGCTGTGCAGATGGCGTAAGAAGCTGCAGACTTCACGTTACAGGGAAGCAAGATGTATACGGTGAAGATTCTCGTGGGATAAAAATAGAAAAGGAAGATTACACAAATGCAACAGATGTACAATGTGGGACTTAATATCAAAGCAATTTCCTCTATTGAATATTGGCGCCAACGAAATTGAGCTCCGGGAAATGATCCTGCGAATAAAAACGTTATTACAGATTATTACAATTTATTATTAAATTTCTTGATATAATTCTTTAAAACACAATTCAGTGTTATAACAAATCTCACCTAACTTTGGAAGTAATTCATTGGCAATCTTTATCGTGATTTCTGGCATGCGAAAAAAAACTTCTCGTTGCCAGATTGTAATCACGACAATTGCTACAGTGCTTGCTGCGTGCACTGGAAATATCTGGACATCAAAATACTCTGGTTTGAGTACCGTTACCACTAATGCTGTGGTGTACAGCAACGTTTGGCCTAATCGGAACATCTGGATGGTCAAGAATAATAACAATTTACTCCATTCCTTCTGCTTTCGAAATTTTAAAGACTTTTGGTCGATCACGAATGGGTGTAGACAAAACCTGGACATGATTTCCAAATTTTTTAGGCTCCATCGCAATTCGTTTGTTGAAAGTTCCATAACAGTGGCTTCGATTCTGGCAAGAGTATGTTTAAATTTAATGCACACGTCCGATCTTCTTGTGGTGACAACTGAATTCTTTATTGTGACCGTGATGTTGTACAAATAGTATTTTCAATTTTAGCTTACAAGGGAATAATTACTAATAAATTGAGAAATACTCAACACACAATTAGATGTCCGTTGTGAAGGTTGAAACTACGGAAATGAATTAACGACAGACTATTTATAATGTTAATAATAAAGTTTGACGAATGAAAACTCGAAAGAGCAAATTAATAGCACTTATATTTACAGCAACCAAGCTAAATTAACTTCATAATTTAAACATCGTGACAGCAAGATGATAACTTATTGACTATTAACATTTTAGAGTTACAAGTTGTGTACGAATAATTCCCTGTAATTATTATTTGTCAGTACGAAATTCCATGCTGGACAACTACAAAAACTGTATATGTAATTAAAAGTTATTACTACGGAGACCCCGCATTAACATTTCTTGTCATAATAATTAAACTCGCCAATTGCTTAGCCACAAAGTCCAAGTAATTCGGAGTAGATTCTCTCTCAAAAGTGTGGAAGATTCCAACTTTGATCCCAAGAGGGGGCATTGACCACACCAATCGTTTAATCTTTTTTTTATTTGACGGGAACTTTGTGGAATGAGCCAGGATTTGTTGGTTGAGCTCGTTTAATTTCTCCGGAATAGCGAAAGCTTTGTCAAATAACACTATGAAAGTGACGAAGCATATGACCCCCATCCCCAAAGTAGCAAGTGTTTCCATGGGTTTCGTAGTGTACACCATCAATGCCATGTGGAAAAAGAGAATGCTGCATACAATGGCAAATTGCTTAAGCAAAACGTTTACCAGCGCGAAGTTCAAATTAAAGAATTGAACAAAGAGCCTCATGGATCGAATCTCTCGGATTATTTTGTAAATACTTCTTGGGTTGTCACTGAAATTAAATAAACAATATTTTAATACTTTTTCTATGCAAATCACCACATATTTTGTATTACTTTCAATGCTAAAAAACTACACCGGACTCTCGCTATAAGAGATCTCCATGAAAGAGAACTCTCTCTGTAGGAGATCCTTTGTGCCCGCATATGACACGAAGTTATATGCATACTAGCTCTCTCTATAAGAGAATTCCTATATAAGAAAATTATTCTGGTGACTTGTAGCGTTCTCTTATAGCGAGAGTTCAGTGTAACAACTATCTGCAATATCTCGAAATGGATTATTATCTGCAATCATACTAGTGGCAAGCAATACTTCCACATTTGTTTTTAAAACTTGGCGCTTATTATCAAATTACTTCAAGATGTTCTGCAATTCCGCAAGTTCTCGATTGACTTCATGGAAGAAAAGCACCATAATAAATAGCACGATGGACGCCGAGCCTAAAACAAAGACGGTGAACAGTCCGTCCATAGTGTTACAAATGATGCTTGACAGCGCAGACGCAGACTTTAGCCGATCAGGAAGGAGAATGAATACGCTGAAGATTCTCGTCGGATTAACGTAAAACATGACGGTTGCACAAATGCAGCAGAAGTACATACCAGGAATAAAGATGAGCGCGACTTCTTCAATTGAATACCGATCCCAGCGAAATCTTGCTCCGCCAGAGACATCTACATAATTAAAAGTTTAGATTAGCTTATATTTGTAAAACTTTGTGAAAACAAGTGGTTAACTTTAAAATACTTGAAAAACTATAAAAATTTGTTAAAATTTTGCAATAAATCTGCCGTGTATTTTTAAGATGGTATTCAGTTAATTCTCCCGAAAGGGATTGTAAAAATTTCTTACCCAATTTTGAAAGTACCTCGTTGCCAATTTTTATGGTCACTTCGGGTAGCCGGAAGAACAATTGGAAATCCCAGATCCCCACCATAAAATTAGCTGCAGTGGCTGCTGCATGTAATGGGAATAGGTGAATGTTAAAGTACTCGGGGATGAAAAAGGATACTAGCAGTGTAATAGTGTAGAACAATCCTAAACCCCAGCGGAGACATTGAATGACGTAAAATAGTTGCAATTTCCAACATTGTGTCTGTTTTCTAAACCGGAAAGGGTTCTCGTCGACGGTGAAGGGATAAAAACACAAATGCGAAATTAGTTTAAGATTTGCCAGGCTCCATCGCAATTCGTACGTTGAGAATCTCATGATTTCTACTTTTGAACTCTAATGTCCTTATTGTTGGTCTATTTGAACTAAGCAGCCACAACGTATAACTTTTATTCAAGGGCTAATATACTACACTATTGTTTCACTTGTGGAAATATACAAAAGTAAATATTTGAAAGAAAATACAATTTTGGTAGTCTGCATTCAGGTAACTATTCGAGTGTCATGTCATGATTTTTTATTACCAGTATGTACAATTGGACCTTTGGGCGTTTGCTTACGAAGAAACACGTCGTTGACTGTTAAGTGTGTCAATTCGTGTAATTCTACTAAAATGTTTACATTACGTGGTATTTATGTACGATCATTAAAATTGTATTCAAGTGTTGCATATTTAAAGGCTTTATTAAACCGACAATTTACATACATAGGTTTCGTTGGTGAAGATGCAAACTGGTATGTATTTCCTTACGCGTCTATTTGCAAAATATGACATCAACCATCATTTTAAGTGCGAGATGGGATGACTCCACTAACTTACAATTGCCTGGCACGTTGGCACTATATCTTTTAATGCCATTTAAACGAGATAATCTTGCACTGAATTGATGGCGAATACCTCAATCTGTGTTTTGGCAAACAAACAGGTCTCCACCGACGATATACGTATTGTTGTTGGGGCGGATAATAAATAAGACTACTACGTGTTAATGGGCTTGGTGGATTTTTATTATTTTAATAGAGCTTGTACTGCTTTTGGTTTATTATCTTTATTTGAACCAGAAACTCTCAATCCATAAATATTACGACGCACTAGTTAGAATGACAAACAAACTGACGACCACGGTATTTGATCAAATGAAACCAGGTCAACAAAAGCGACAGGCATATTCATACAAACGTGCCTGTTATACACATTCATTTATTAAATTTTAAAATCGATGATGCTCAGCACTCAATTGCTGGAGTTCCCAGGTTTTAATGCGTAATAATAAAATGGTTTTGCGACAGTTCCTCCAAGACAGTGGTTATTGTTGTAGACATAGTTGGAATAAGTCATTTACTGACGGTATACAGTATAGTGCTAATAGCGTAACAATTTTCGGTACCGCTATTTTCGCAGAATGTTAGGCGGAAAAGTAATTCATAAATTCAATATACTAGTACATTTAATGTTGCTCAGTAGAGGCTACGCGCTTACTTTAATTAGGCAGGAATGCATTTCATATGATTAAATAAAGATGATTGGGATTAACATAGTACATATATGTATAATTTAAAATAAAAAAATTATTATCACATCTGAATGATCACTGGTAAATAGTCATATTACAATTCATAATAATAGTCTCGAATATATTATTTCCAATGGGTTTTTGTTGTTTTGTTATTACCATTTGACTAATACATAGTTAAATAATAAACTTATCTTTAAACAATTATGTACGCAGTTAATAATCGCCAAACGCAAAATACCCTCACATTGCTAATTATAACTTTTCTTGGTAATAAAATGTATAAATATAAAATAAAAATAGTGAATGTTTATGTTTACCTTACACATTATGGACTTTATTCGTACAAAAGTATGTCATTATTAATTCATACTTAAAAACATTGATCCATAAAAGCATTCATCCGCCCTTTATGCCAAAACCTGTTTGGTATATCCCGGGCGTTAACACTCGTTAGTTAACACTCCTTTGAGGTCAAATAGAGTAAGACCTTTCACATCTGGACGTTTTCGGATAAACTTTATACATTCTATTAGTTTTTCTTGCAAGTTAGATCAGGATTATTAGATTAGCAAGTTAAATTATTAAATTTGCTCCTTGCTTAACAGCAGTCTACATAGTGAGGTGTGGGTGCAAGGAAGTGAATTAACTGATTATTATGTTAATAATAACAGAGGATTATTGGTCTTAATGGAGCAAATTAATACTTAATGTGTATGTTAATAATAAAAGTCGATTAATGGTAACTGGTAACTTTAACAATAATTATTAATGGAATGGAAATAACAAATTATTACTTAATATGTATGTCCCTAATAAAGTTCGACTAGTGGTAACTCCTAATCGACTTAATGAAAAGCGCAAATTAGTACCTACATGTATGTTAATAATGAGAGTCGATTAGTGGTAACCCCTAATATGGGCTTGATGGAAATAGCAACATCATCATTTATGACAACTACGCATCTAAAGCTAAATCAATTTCATAACTGTAACGGGACGTGACCGTTTATTTGAGATGTCCAACGGTTATAAATTGTACAATTCTATTTCATTTGAATATTATAAAAATTAAGGCCATTTATGCAATTGTAATACATCTTTGGTAAAAATTCTACAATATTTTGAATCTTCTGTACAATTGTACAATGTCAGAAATTCCAAGTGGAACAATAAAGGCGATCAAAAAATTTACTTCAAAAAATGTAATTAGCAGCTTGGTTTGCTAGCAATACGCATATATACCATCTTGTCTGTCATACATAATGTTAATTTATTAATATTGCATTATCGATAATCCCTTTTTATGGGCGTCATCGTAATAATATGCATGATTTGGACGCTATAAAAATGCTCTTATTCATGACATTAAAGATTTCACGCAGTTTATCATTTATGGCGTAATTACCACTACCGTTGTAGAACGTTTCTCTGATAAAGGAACTCGTGGCTGCGAATCTCCACTAATCTTTCCTGGCTATTGTTGTACAACATAGTAAACTTTATTTACGGATGGTATAAATAATACTATTGGCGCTAAATTTTGAGTGTAGCGTTATTATCGTAGACCGTTTAAAACTTAATTTAGACTACTGGAGATAATTAAGGAGGCAAACAAAACCATCGCTCCGCGACGATTTAGGCCGACCCAGACAGGGGCGGTTCGCGAAGGGCAGCGCAGGTAGTGTTAAATAAGTATCAAAAAGGCTAATACACATTTACAACAGTCATGAAAATGTTTAATTTAATGTATTCTGGTAATATCCTATATGTACATTATAAAATTCGGAATCTTCAGCTTGCAATAATCATAACAAACAGTGTTGACACTACGGAACATAACAAATTACCGGTTTGTGGTCTCAGAAGACAGTTTCCGAAAACCCTGTGTACAAATTGAAAACGTTTTAATAGCACACATTTATAAATGTATCATTGTAGATGACAATTTCGGTGAGAATTTTAATGACAAACTGTATTTCGTCATCAGTAGCTTAAAAAGCCGTGATACAGGCTTTCGAACGTTAAAATTAAAATCACCAACAAGAATTATTTTTTCGTTTGCGTGCGCCTTTAAAATTTCCTCCAGATAGGATAAGACTTGATGTAAATTTAGGTGTTTTAAATCCAAACAAAACAGTGGCACAGGAAATTGTTATTGCACAGAGTTCAAAATGGTGAACACCATCGTGATATAGCCACTGCTTACTAATAGAACACACTATATTGGTTTGCGTGTGAAAGATGGACAATTGAGTGTGGTGATCGTATTGAAATTTGGAATGTTGACATCATCAGTTGAAGTCCATGTCTCCATACAAAATACAAAATCCGACAATTTTTAAAGAAATTGTACATTTTGAAAAGTAAACTTCTAGTGGCCATTTTTTGAATGCGGCAAACTGAACCAAGAAAATTAAACAGGAGTGCCACGAAGCCTTGAAAGTTCATTTTTACATACATCATTTTTGCGTGCTTCTGTTAGTGGGTCAAACGGTCTGTCAATAAATAAACCACCTACGTGTAGAACTCTCGTAAATGCAACCTCTTTTTGTTGTCTTGTCATTCGATTACTCATTTTCACGCAAACATTTCGATACGTTTGACCTTGAGCCTTCTAAACGGTCAGTTCTTGTGAGCATAATAAAGGAAATTGGGATCGCAGTACAACAATATCTGAATTTTGTGTTTTGTAACTAACTGTCTATTATGACGAAATGGGAACCACATTTCCGTGTTTGCCAACGAGCTTCTTGCATGACGGTCCATTAAGCGATCATTCGGAAATTCGAGGTGTAGAATCGCGGACACAATGGTATTATTTCGTTTTCCGAAAATAATATTGCAAATAATTCCCGAAACCCCATTCACCAAACCGTCTTTTGTACAAATATTTGCTGTTATTATGCAAAGTGTACCTGGCTGTAATTGTAGTATTGTAAGTAGACCGTGGTTACCACGTGTCAATCTTTGATTTTTATTATATTCTTTCCGTTCAGTGGTTACTGACGCACTGGACCGAGTTGGATTTTGTCAAATGCTCGTGCATAAACCAGGAGGGGGGGGTTGTTATGTTGCGATGATATATATCGTTATAAGCGTCTACTTCAATGTTCGTCAAAAATAGTCGAACACTTGTTGAGGGTGGCTGTACATTTCTTCGTATCTGTCTGGAACGGAACAAATGGACTTCATCGGGGGTAAGATTGCCAACAGCTAAATTACAAAACGCTTGAATTAATGGCAAGTCATGTTGTCGCACGACCTGTGTAAATTGAAAAAATAAAAATAATTCCCATATTTTTGTTCTAACAATATTCCTCTGATTTTCGCTTGGAGATTAAAATATGTAACGAGCCCCAAGAGGTTGTTATTGGTGGAAATCTGTAACAATACCACATTTGTGGTTTAAATTTATAACATTTATAATGGATAAATATATTAAGGTGTTAGCATGGCTTTAACGTGTAAAACAGATAATATTTTTTCCTGCAGTCCTTTTTGCTACCAAAAATTTGTTTCAGACGTCTACCAATTTGCATGAGTTGATTAGAACTGACCATGCTTGTCGCAGCAATTATAATTACATTGCAGAATTACATTTCGTAAAATTGAGTAGTAAGAATTGGCCGTGCTTGAGTCAAGGTGATTAAAACTAAGACATTGATTTATAGGTAAACCAAACGAAGCATGAAGTGTCATTCCTTTAATGTTCCAACATAACTTAATCCCTTTTCAAAATCACAAGTCCATCTGCCCTATACATTTTGACCACGTAATGGTTCAACCTCAACACCTTGCATATTAGAACAAGCGAAAGTATTGTATAGCCACATTTTCAACTTATTAAAATTCAAACTATTTTCTAACAACTCGTCAAACAGCCGCCCGGTTGCGGCCAGCAACACAAAAGCCTTGCTGTTTTTTTATTTGCTGTTGGTAGTACTTATGAAATAATGTAATAAAATGGAAGTCATTTTATATTAGTATATTCAGTATAACTAATACGAGAGTATGCGCATTTTAATGATGCTATGATCATCTGGTACTAATTTTGTATTTTATTTGGTAATAATTATTATGCAATCATGCCGTGTGAATTGTGTATGACGTATGTCTGAATTTTGCGTTGTTGTATTGGTATAGAACTTATGTTAAATAATAACAATGCAGCACTAGTAAAATATCTAGTTTTATTCTTGAAGGCTGAGTTTACAACAAGTCATGGACAGAAATTAAAACAACCTGCGTAATGTCGAGACGGTTTAAATGATTGGCTCAGTTTCAGCTTGCTATTCTTTAAGCTTACAAGCTATGAAAATCAGAGCGAAATTTTAAAAACCCGGGACGAAAACTTCAAGACGGTTGGATGATTCAGCTTGACAACTCCCAACTTGAATAAGCCAAGTGCCTAAAGTGAAAAATTTGTGTACAAAATTTGAAACAAATCGGACAACGGGTTTGTAAAAACTCGGGTAACTCTGAAAATACCCGGCGGATTCTGCTCATATACGAACCAGTCTATGCTATTTGTCCAAAGACTATGTGTAACAAGTTTTAAACGAAACCTATACCGGAGTTTTAAAAACCCGGGTAACTTTGAAACTACCCAGTGGATTCTGCTCATACACGGACTTGTCCAAACTATATGCATAAAGACTATGTGTACCAAGTTTCAAGCGAATCCTATACCGGATTTTTAAAACCAGGGTAACTCTGAAACTAACGGGTTTTGGAATTATCGTGTCGCCGGACACACGAACACACGGACACCAACGGGTATCTTTTGGGGCGCTGGCTCTGCCCCAAAAAGGTCTTCCTGTAATTAGACAAGAGTATGTTTCCATTTTAAGAAATTATTGAAAGAAAGTTAGATAGATTTAGATTTTATTTCTATATTCTAATTTACTATTACATTAGTTTACGCAAAGTTTGATTGTAAGCTAATAATTATTGTTACTGGAACCCTTCAATGCAGTCGAGTGGATAGTATTAGATAGAAATAGTTATTGCAGTATATATTGAAATTAATTGCGGTAGAAAATACTTACTACATCCATT
This sequence comes from Lipothrix lubbocki, assembly GCA_034696945.1. Classification (NCBI taxonomy): domain Eukaryota; kingdom Metazoa; phylum Arthropoda; class Collembola; order Symphypleona; family Sminthuridae; genus Lipothrix; species Lipothrix lubbocki. The sequence continues at coordinate 12,839 of JAQGAK010003703.1, forward strand.
TTCAAAGCCAGAGGCGTAATTATGGAAATATAATAATAAATGTCAGACCATGAAATGTCACCTTGCAATCCTGATTTTACTAGTAGTATTTTATATTGAAGTTTTTGGTCATAATAATTAAACTAGCTAATTGTTTAACAACGAAGTCCACGTAGTTCGGCGTAGATGCTCGCTCGAAAGTATGAAACATTCCAGCTTTTATCCCAACATCCGATACCGAGCAAACCACTCGCTTAACCTGCTGCTCGATCTCTGGAAATCGCTTTGATTCAACCAGAATTGCCAGTTTCAACTCGCACATTTTTGCCGGAATGGCAAAGGTTTTGTCAAATAAGACAATATATGTGCTAAAGCACATTATCGCCAAACCAAAAATTGCCATTGCCGTGCCAGGCGCGGCAGTATAGACCATCAAGGCTGTGTGGAGGAATAGTATGCTAGACAAAATGCAGAATTGCTTGAGCAGAAAGTTGACCAGGGCAAAATTTAAATTAAACAACTGAATAAACAAATGAAGGAAACGAATCGTCTTGATGGTTTTAAATAGTATCCTTTTTGGGTTGTGGGCATTACCACTGAAATTAAATGGAAGTATTTGGATATGAATTTTCTATTGTTGTATTCCAAATTTGGAGCAAAACGTTTTATTTTTAATGATTTACAAAAATACTTTTCGACATTTTCTCGTGAATCCACAAGCGACCGGTTAACTTCGTGGAAGAAGAGGAGCATTAGAAATGTCACCACAATCACGGACGCCATACAGAAAATGGAAAGTAATGTGTGAAAGGTTGTGCAGATGGCGTACGAAGCTTCAGATTTCATTTTACGGGGGAGCACAATGTACACGGTGAAGATTCTCGAGGGATACAAATAGAAAAGGATGGCTGAACAAAAGCTGCAGCTGTACAGCGTCGGACTTAATATCAAAGCCAATTCCGCCAGTGAATATTTGCGCCAATGAAAACGCGATTGGGGACCAGTTTCTATAAAATATATATTCAAGATAAAATCAATACCTTATCCTCAAATTCAAACCTACACACACAATATTGTTAAAAATAATCATACCCAAATTAGGAAGTAAATCGTTCGCAATCTTCATCGTAACGTCAGGCATTCGAAAGTAGAGTTCTCCTTCCCAAATGGTAATCACGACAATTGCCGTTGTACACGCGGCGTGCAATGGGAATAGTTGAACATCAAAATATTTCGGTTGGAGCAACGTTACTACTAATGTAATGGTGCACAACAACGTTTGACCAAAGCTGCAGATCCGGATGACCCAAAATAGTAGCAATTTACACCATACTTTTTGCATTTGAAATTTTAAAGGCTTCTTTTCAATGACAAACGGATGGAAACATAGGGT
>JAQGAK010003704.1:0-14204 GCA_034696945.1 Lipothrix lubbocki
TGATCCTTCTACGATGAATTCACCCAGTACTATTCCCATCCTAAATCCTGGAGCAATTCCATTTATCCCAGGTAATGCTACAGTGGTAGTACCGGAGAGTGTACATGAATGGGCGGCTAACGAATCGGAGGAGAGTGTAGCTGCTGGTTCTGAAAATATAAGTAAAAATGTGAAGCGAAAAGCTATGAATAGCCCTCCACAGTATCAAGCCCAACAAACAAAGAGACGACTGTATGATAGGCTGGAAAACGAGTTTATTGAAATAGATAACTCACAGTTGTTCACTACGGCTATGGGCGAAAGTATATGTATCACTACTGATACACGAGAACAACCCTCCATTATTGATGTAGTGGACGGTTGTCCAACGGAAATTTCATCCACAACGAGTGTTGTTGGCTCTCAAGTGGCTGGGATTGTTGATGACTCTGAAATGAAACAAACAAATCCCATTGTTGATTCAAGGCCCAACACAAGGTTTGAGGAAATGTTGGAGAAAAATAGAGCTGTACAAAAGCCTAAAAAAATTGTGAATACAACAAAGCAGCCGGCGAAGGCAAAGAAGGCTACTATTATATTACCAGGTTCGAAATATACGTCGGGGACAATGTATAATCCACTGACCTTAGAAATGACCGCTAATGAAAGGCCTAGAAAATTATCTTTAGGTTCTTGTGAACGTAAAAATAATAGCCCAATGGCAAACAGGGATGAAGTGGTAGGCAAACGTCTAGTTCCGACGGCAATTAGTAGTGCTCGATCACGAATTAGACACAGTCCTATTTCTGCCACATCCCGAGCTGGTCAGTTGCGTCCGAGTATTCCTGAACCGAGAATAATAGTAGAAGATCCGTCTGTGCCTATGCCGAGACGAACGGAAAGAGTATCCAAGCCCCCAGATCGCTTCAATTCGGCTGCCTACGACCAACCTACCAAGAGTAAGTTAGATCGTGGTTGTACACGTTAAAATTCCACATAAAATCGAACCAACCATAGTTTTAGTTTTTTTTTATATAGAAAAAGAAAAAGTTGAAAAAAGCGATTTATTTTTGTTTATTCTTTTAGTTTTATGAATTCTTTATTTTTATACCTATATTTATTTTTATGTTGTTATTTGTTAATAATTTTTGTTGTTGGCTAATTTCGAATTAGTCAATCTAGCAGATAAATTATTTAATAAAGTTTTTCATCCTATTTGCTCAGATTTTTTTTTTATTTTGAGCTATAGGAATGGTAGGCATTTAATTTTAAGAATTCGTGTGAGTTTTAAGTTTATAAAGGATCCATTCTGTTAAAATGGTCATTATAATTTAAGTTGTTTTGCTGTTGAATGGCATAGTTACTTAAAACATTAGTTTTTAATAATTAGTGCTGTGCACATAGTGTTAATTTATTTTTAGTATAGTTTGTTGAGTTTAAATAATTTTATAATAGTAGAAATTATATTCTATTATTCTATTATATGCCTACGAAAAATAGTGATTAAAAAAAAAAGTTGTTGTTTGATCTATTTAATGGTCATATGACACGTATAGTTAAGTTTTAATTTTAGGAAAAGAGTTGTCTCAGAATTAGTAAAATAGGAGGCACCGGAAATTAATAATTACGAGTCATATGATAAAATTACTCACGAATAGATTCTCTTATTCCTATGAATGTAGTGCTGTCCATGCGCCAATCACTCCAGATCAGAAACGAAAATGCGTTTACCATCCAGTGGGAAGGCAGACAATACTCCACAAACGAGAAGTGGCTCGACGTGAAGTACGAAGACAGGGAGATCCAGATCAAGGAATGTGTGTTGTTGGTCGTATGTCCGGACCACCCTTTAGTGAGCAACGATAAACACAAGCCAACGAATCTGGAATTTTTCCAAATGCCGATTGAAGATTGCCAGGAAATCTGCAATTTAATTGATAAAAGGGCAATCAGGCTCACTCGTGAGCGGGCAAGACAAATCGTAGGGCAATTGGTTGTATTGAAGATACACTTCACCTGCATGTTGACGCCCAAAGAGGACATAATCCTCTTACTGGAAGATGCGGTGGCGGAGAAAAGGTCGTCGGGACGTTTATTCAAAATCTAAAATCGTCAGATTGATTTTGAGGAGGTCTTCGCGAAAGTTATTCCAGACGTCCGGGTCAAGAGCCTCCAAGGGAAGATCTTTGAGTGCCATTCGTTACCTATGTCGTCGGTCCATTATTTTCGGAGTCGGGTGTGGGCACTGGAAGACGTTATTGCCACGTCGTTATCATCTGCGGAACTGAAAACGGTAATTGATCTCATTTATAAAGGGGAGGTCATTGGCAGCCCGCAAGAAATCAAACTGATTGAAATCATGATGAAGAACTTGGGTATGAAGAAAGAGGAATATACCATTACCATAGTTAAAGTGGAGCCCAAGAAGGAAGAATCCAGTGAGGACACTACGGTGGTGGTCAACAATCCTGAGAATGATCAGTCGGAGGATGCTGGCGATAATCAGGCGGAGAACGACGAGGCTGGAGAGACGGCTGAGAACACGCAAGAAGATGCGAATCCTAATGGATCGGAAGAAAAAGCTTGAAATAGGAAAAATGAATAATGAGAATCTGGTTTAAGAAATTAATAATGATATAATGAATTTCTGTATTGATTTATGATAGTTGGCCTAAGAAAAAGTGGCAACATTAGTTATATAAAAAAAATGAATTTCATAATGTTGCTGGCCATTTACTTCGTGAAATATATAAATATAGTAAATATTATCGATTATCATAGTTGTATAAAAAGGAAATGAATATTTGGTATTGTTGTTAAAATAATTGGCGAAAATTTAAATATTGAATTATGAGTTAATTAAATACTACGTTAATTGGAAATATGATTAATTGCTGAGATTATACTATTTGCATTAATATCTAGCATTTGAGTAATTATAGTACTATATCATTTTTTTAATAATATAAAGCGTTCTTACTAAAGTTACCTGGTAATGGTTGGGTTCGCAGGATTCTGAATTGACATTAATTTTTGCGGTAAAATGTCCAGGAACCTCACGACTATTTTGGGGCCCACTACGAAAAGGGAATTCGGTCCCGATTTGTTTCCCAAAATTCGGGGTGAGAAGTCTCCCTCAGTGGCACTGGCAAATTAATAGGCTCCTCAGAATTCTGGAATTAATTTAATAAATTTCATGAATATTATTGCATGCCATACTAAGAAATAATAAGAATAATTAGTTGCTGAAAATAAAAAGGATTAAGCAAGTATTATTAAGGGAGATACTTAGTAATATGGAGCCAAGGAATAATTGTGGGAGTGAAGAATTATAATTATTGCTGGTCAGCCGTTAATTAATTATGAAACCACTAGTATTAATTTTTAGTAGAATAAGCTAGCGATCCTTGAGCTCACCGTAAGATAAATAAATAATGAATTTAAGAATATTATTGCCTACAAGAGAGTTTGGAATTTGGTAATAGGCATAATTAAATGAGAAAAATCAGAGGAAATTATGTATTTACTTACGTGATTGGAGAGGAGGCCCACAAGAAATTGGAGAATCCCGCTAAGAAAAGTCGACTTCAGGGACATGTCAACAATGAAGAAAGTGACGACTTTCCGAAAATTGGCATTTGCACATGCCCAGGCAAGACTGCATCAAGGGACATCGCCAACGAGGGAAAGGGCACGGAGAAGAAATTATAATGCAGCTAACGAAGAATGTATTGTGATAGTAGGCAAGATAATATGCAAAACGTATATAATTATGAGTTTAGTTATGCGAAGTCGTTTGAGTAAGACGCAGAGGTGAAAGGCAAACGTTATGAGGTCGTTTGCTGGAAATAGGAGTCGTATGGCGGTCCATACGCTAATTATAAGGGGAGAGGAATACGCAGCTAAAAATTAGCATCACACGAAAAGAGAAGCCAAGAGCTCAGTGTGATTGAGTATTCAGTTGTAACAACACTAGCCCTTCCATTTCGAAAATCTTTTGAAGTTTAAATTATTGTGAACTGAAACTAAAGTTAGTAGGCTTATTGGAAGTATATTTCATAGTGATTGCCTACGATTATTAGAAAAGTAAATTAAATTATAGGCAAGTGACATTTCCTTAAATAGAAGGAAGGCCTACAAAATGTCAAAGAAACCGTAAGATAATATTATTGTTTATTGTTAATATGTTGTATATAATTTTAGTTGAATTATGTTGTAGTAATTACTGTCTTAACTAATTTGTTGATGGAAAAGAAAAGCAGTCTTCGGACTCTAAATAGAATGAATTAGTAGGCTGGGAATAAGGAAAACTTTGTTTTGATTGTTAATTAATTTCCTATTTGACAATTTATGCCCACCAGAAATGATGGTGACAAGCCCAAGAAAGAAGAGCCGAAGGGAATTCACCCAAGACAAGGCCGATCACCGAGGTCATATGAAGACGAATCGTTGACTTTGGCTCAACGTGAAGATATATTCCGACGAGATCAGATATCGCGCTTGTATACCCTTACGGGACCAAACTGGGTCACCCTTGGTGAAAATCATGGCCCACGATTCCAGCACAGTGTACTGGTGACTCCGATAATGGCAGTTTGTCTTATGACGGTCATCGAAGGAACCGATACGCCTTGGTTGGTAGCCATGGATACGCCAAACCTCTGTAGGATCCGTATGGATATGCCCCAAAGGCGAGCAACGATCAGACAAGTCCGTCTGGAAGGAATTGAAGGGGTTGTCTGGATGATGGTGAGAATAATCGTTTTCCACCTACAAATTAGAAGATGTCTGGTGCCACCCGGAATTGAATTCTGTCTATATGGATCATGGCCTACCCGTCCGTGGACTGGAGTCATAATTCAGTCGATGACAGTCTCTCCAATGTGTGGTTTCGTCGTTGGCAATTCCATGGTCTACAATTACTGCAAGCTTACAAACCATGCCCATCAGCAACACCCGGGGTGCTACCGCTGCAACGTAGATCTGTATGGAAATGGCGGCCACCGAAGTGAAGATTGTGCTCGATGGGATGACACTACTTATATGAGTTGGGAAGGTGAATCGTTGCCCCCACCACGACCTGGATTTCGGGCTGGAATGTCCATTTATCGTCGATGGGAGATTTTGCGAAGGCAACGCATGCAGGCCGGACATCAAGCAAGTCCACCCGAACCATCAAGGGCTGCCGGTAATACTACAAATCAGCCTAGGGCCGGATGTAGTCGCGAGTTACAGCGTTCGAATCCCATTAACTTGCCATCAAGCTCTTCGGGAAAAGCAAGGCCACCAATGGGAACAAAGATTGAATTGAAGAAATTGATGCCTTATGTCATGCAGCCATTACAACCGGCACCTTCAGCGGTGCCTCCTACGGAAAATCCAATAGCAGGGTGCAGTCGACGCCTACAACGATCCGAGTCGGCCAATCAATCCTCAAGCTCGTGGGAACCTATAACATTGCCAAGTGGGGCAGTTATTCATATAAAGAAGTTGGTGCCCTACGACATGGCGCCGAAACAGCCTCCACCACAGGCAATGCCTCCTACAGTCGATCCTATAGCGGAAGTTGATCCGCTTGAGCCTGACCTTCCGGAAGATAATCCAATTGGAAAGATTGAGCCAGCGAATCCGGATCCTTCGGCAGAAGAATTATCCGCAGGAATAGCGGCTGCCCAACAAGAAGAAGTACACGCAGAAGGTGCAGCTGCACAACAAGTTGAAGTTGTTCCACCTCCTGCTCGAGTGATTAATGAAGAAGAAGATGATCGGGAATTCTGGTCTATGGCTCATCTACTGTCCTTGTTTCCATCAGGACCTCGTTATTATCCTCTAGCCCTGAATCATCTTGACAGCGATGACGATGATAGTGATGAATACCTAGATGGTGCAGCACCGGCAGAACCGGCGGAACCATTACCTCCAGCAGCAGCTAACGCTGTTGTTGAAGGAACGGAATCTGCAGGCAAGCAAGCTGGAGCTGAACCCACGAATCATGATGCCAAAGATACGCCAGAAGACCCACCAGTTGATCGTTAGCGAATGTGAGAATAATTATTATTTGTGGTCCTCAGCAAGAAAGTGCTAACGATAATTATATGATAAATTGAATGAATTTGAAATTATGGGCCACCGATAAAAAGGATCTCTTACTATGTTTTGAAATGAATTAATTCTTAATAATTTAGTACTCGCCTACGATTAATTGATTAATAAATTGATTTGTAAAGATTGTTGATTGAAAATTTATATGAATGATTGGAATGAATATGTCTTTGGAAATTATTATATGAAATGTTAGTTGTTGAAATAATAATGCTAATTTATTTAGGCAAATTATACGAATTGATTGGTAATGTTAAGGCTACTATGATCGAATTTATTGTTATGTGTTGTGAAGTAGTCGCTCGCGGTCGAGCTCCAGCCGGCCCAGGGAGCTGACAGGTTGTCATTTGATGTATTTTTAGACACCCTGTAATTTTCTATTATTTACATCCTCATGATTAGTACCTTTGAAGGTTATCTGTTATTGCCTAACATTACTGATGTATTCTGACTTCCTCGAGGAGTCCAGCTTGAGAGGCCCACGAACTAACATCTATTAAATACACTACTGTTATTGTCAATCCTATTGTAAACCTGTGTGTGTACCTGGGAATTATTGGCATTACTGCATACTCGTGTACTATTTACTCTGGCCCATAATCTTAAGCTCGATTCCTACTGTGAGCGTGCATTGCCGAAGAATGCATCACTAGGTTGCACCTCACATACACAAAATTTGGTTGCAATCGGTCCATGCGTTCTTGAGATATTCTGTCGCCGGACGTATGGACAAAGGTCATTTTATGAGGGGCGCCGACGCCGCCCCTAAAAACGCTGGAACTGTATCACAACCAACAGGAAAGGTTATATGAATTAAATGTTTAAGCTATAGGTCTTCTCTTTGAATGCCAAGAAATAAAGTCAATCAGTTAAGATTAACACTGAAAAGCAACGAGCTAACCATATGAAGATGCATGCCGGGATTCCCACAAATATTTTTCTTAAGTATTTTCATATCTTCCAGTCCAGTGCTTGGAGGATTAATTTCTTATTTATTGATATGTACAAAGTAACATAGTTAAGTACTCTCGGATCGACTGCAAACCGTAGCCTCATCATTACTATATTCTGCTCGCTCAGTAAGCTTAGAAACTAAAGAAAACATATATTCTTCAGGATCGCTATTGTACAAATAATAAATACCAATACTTTTACTATACTTATCACTTACGAAGAGAAAAACAACTTATTCTTTCCTTTACATGAGTCATTCGTGTAGTATTTCACGTTTTTCTTTACTGTATATAGGTACTGTTTGATATTATTGACATTTCAAAAGGAGGTGGATGAAAAAGCTCAAGGACTTGTATTTTTTTAAACACTTCTCCCTGTTGAGTCTAGTAGATCTTTTAAAACTTCCCTGCATACTTGTATACAAGACTTTTGTATGAGGATCGTCTTTTCTTTTGTCTTAAAATTTTGCATTACGCAAGTCGTAGGATCCCTGTGCTTTTACAAGTCCTGTGTAGAATGTAGTGGGGAGAAATATCATGATTTCCAGCAGAGGATCGAGGGTGGAGAATGGCTTCCACTGAGACATTTCAGTAGCTTGGCAGTTGGTGTGCTATTTGTGTATGTATTTATGTTGCTGTAATGCACGATTCTTATTTCTATTATGATTATAAACGAATCTCGTCCTGCTACTAGTATAATATCCTTATATATTTTCCTGTTCCATATTTACATACTAATATGCAGTTAAACATGGGATCCATGTGACGAGACTTGAAACAAAATTATGCAATCAGCCAAACAGACTGAAGAAAAACGTTGGGGGGAGAGAAGGTTGTTGGACGTTTGAGCTATAATGGAGTATGGAGCCTCTTGTACTTCATTATTACTTTGATTCACTAATCGTAAGTAATAAGCGACGGAAATATTTACGTGCTTCAAATAATTATACCTACGTAGATTGTATATGAAAAAGGATGAAAAAATGGGGCTTAATACTTAATACCAACCCTGGAATTCCAAGCGTATCTGTAATATAATTAAGTATAAAACCATGATACCCAATGACGTTACGATTTACAGGAAAGTATAATCAATAAGGGAAATTCCATTTGGAGTTCAAAATATGAAACTGAGAGTTAAGGACCGACATATATGAAAAGTTAGAACTATATGTTGAACAGAAATAAACAGTCAAGTGATGAAATTCGAGTGTGGAAGGGTTGGAACTGACCCTTGCTTTTGGAGAAATTGTATAGTGCCCAAGTTAAAAATAAACTCCTTTTTGGAATGAGAATCCAGGACTATGTAAGCCAGCATATGGAACACGAATCTCGATTACGTAATCTCTGACAGAATAAAGCAGACTGAAAAGTCCAGGAACCTCAATCCAGACTCGTGGCAAGGGAATACGTACCTTGTTGAATATCCGAGCTTTTGATTGACGAGGGAAGTGAATGGACGTTAAGCTTGATGAGAATTTAGCTTGGAATTCTTGTGCAATCAATCTTTTTTTCCAGGTCTTATTCAAATCCTTCATGACGAACTTGGTGAAGTTAGGCAATCTTCCTTTATACAATCCTATCACTTCTTTAAACAGCATGAGTTCATTTCTCAACTCTTTAAGGATTTTTATTCTCATTTCCTCTTATAGTATCATTGCATTCGTAATATCAACTTCAGTATTGAGGTTTGAATCTCCATAAGATGTTGTAAGAGATGCCGACAGCCTTTTTCCCTTTGATTGTTAAGGATCAAAGCTAACTAAAGCTTAAACATGTACTTATGTTGAATGTTAGTACATATTATGAGGAAACGCTGAATGGAGTTCATTTGATATCATGAATCACCATTATATTGCACATAACAACAGTCTTGTGCTGTAACCAAAAGATGTATCCAGGAAAAGATTTGTTAACTTCACAATTTCCCTGTTGCAATGCTACGGTCGATTGTGGGTTCATAAAAGAATTATTGCAAAATCACATTATTTTGAAATACGGTTTAGGTCTAGGTATCCAACATTTGATGCAGCACATAGGTTATTCAGTTATTAGGTTCTGGTCAACTGTAAACCCGCAGGATGAATCCGCCAACCACAGCAGTATGTGCGTAGATGTGTTGGAGTTGCCAACGCAAAAGTGATACGAATTCAAGAACACCTAGTATATAGGTAAGGTAGGTATGTTTTTAGGATACGATAAAATTACTATTAAAGGGACCTAAAGTTGGGGTACAGTGATACGTCGTGCGAAAAACGTCCATAATTTTTTAAACAACCTGTAAAATACTTCAGTTTACTGTTTTATTAGACAATTAAGTTAGTAAATTGCACTCTAATTTTCTTCAAGATGAGAAAAATATGTAAATAAAAATAAATTACTATTTGTTTAGTTCTGTGTAGCTGATTCTGTGAAGATGAGTTACAAATATTTCAAAGGCGAGAAGTCATATTAAATATCTACACATAAATAAAGTAAGTTCTGCGACTCAAAATTAATTAAGGAAACTTCTAAAATACATGATTAAATAAGTTCACGTAATTCACTATCATAAATGTTGAATTAACTGTGACGAGTCTACCAACAATCGCTGTGAAAACATCAAATGTTTACATGCTATTTTGTTGGGTAAGTGTAAAACTTTTATCTCTAAAAAAAAAACAATAACTTAATCAACCTCAGTTTTTAAAATATTAATATTATAACTGCTCGTTGTAAAAAATCCTAGATCCGATGTAAATAATTTTGTGGGATGATGATGATGGACACATCCATAGTTGAACCAAACGAATATAGAAATTAATGGGGATAAACTGTGAAAAAATATAAATTGTTTAAAAAACCCTTTTAAAGCGACATGACTATATTACAATAGATCAGATACAAAAACTGAATAAGCGATGTGTTGCAAATTGCAAGAGCGTAATAAAATATTCGTCGGTTTAACTTTCGTGGAATCACGACTATAAAACGTCTATAAGAAGTGAAACCACAAGATTTTACATTATAGTCTTTTGTCTGGAACTCACACTTTTTGTCTCGTCCTATAAAGGAAAGGAATTATTATATAAATGTTGGGGAACTTCGACGCAAAGAGGATTCTCATCTGTACACCTTTTATAGACATTGAGCATGGGAGCTAAGAGCTAATAAGCTTTGGAAAAAATCTATTCATATATGAGACTAATAAATAAGTCTGATTTTTTCGTCTGGCTGCCACCTCATCGACATGTACGCTCCATTGGTAAAAACCATGAGTTCAACAGGGTTTAGGTCTTCCCTGGTGATAATAATACTTTGCATAAAATACAACATATGTATAAGTATACTTATAAGAACTGTCTGTGGTACTTTTGCACAAGTTTTATCCGCACTTTATTTTTTTTTACTTGCTAAAACTTAATACGCTTTGATGTACACCAAAGTACATAATAAAGCCAGCAATTGTACTTTGGATTTGCAAAGTAAAGAAGACGACATGTGTAGAGTAGAGGTGACCGTGCCGGTTCGAATGTAATTTCCACTCACAATCAGAGACTCGCAATGAACTTCGGTAATACGTTCTAAAAAGGAATTCAGCGACGAAACATAGATACTTACATGATGCAAACGTATTTTATTTTATATCCACTGTACTATAATATTTCAGTTCAGGCTACAAATGAAGTTGAAATCCAGTCAAGCAAATAAGTTTTTATGTTGATAAAAAGGCAATGCTACACGGTGGTTGGTTGACTAGTCACGCGGATTTAATTTTCACTGACTAATGCAGTAATTTGTGTTTGAGAAAAAATGATGGACGTATTCGAAGGCTAATCTATGTACTACGCTCAAGAGATTTCAACTTAAATACTTGTCTGGGAATTAATACTTGTAGTGTATAGGCTCCGAACTTGTAAATATGTAATAAGTTGTAAAAATATATTTATGTTATGGCCTGACTACTTGTTAAAAATTCTATAGACTTTTAACTTGTGAATACGTGTAATAGACTCTTCAGATCAGACAGACTATCATTTTTTGTACTTCCGAAGGCTGATAACGTTACGTCGACATGTTAAACTAATATTTGCATTAAGGTATAATCTCACAAAGCCTCAGACACAGAAGAGGAGCCGTGTATACAGAATACAGGATGACATCATGAAATGACTATTGGGCTCAGTCCAGCCAAGTCGCATCTAATCAGCGACTATGAGAGAAAAAATTAAAATTCACTGTAGCGGAAAGTCTCATCGCTTTACATAAGCAATGCTCACGTACGGAAAACTAATATATGCCTCTCGTTAATTATTGTAGAATGAAAAATGAATATGCTGAGTTTCCAATGATATAATTTAACTCTTTATTGTAAGTTTATACAGGTGTACTTGCTCCGTATATGGTGATTAATGTGAACAATTGTCTGGAAGGATCAGCAGGCATCTGTTCTATAAGTTACATTATAATCATTTTCTCAGGTCAATTCATGTGATTTCTAGAGATACAGGATCTGTAAATTACTTATATGTATATAATATTTTTCTCTTTGAATATTACTTTTCTGTTCACCATACAAATGAAATGAACACAAATACTTTTACAGTCCGTCCTTATGGAATATACTTACAGCTTAATAAGACTGTCCTATTCTAACAGATTAAACGTTGAATGGAATTATTTTTTTGATTCCACAGCCAAGAAAGTATGGGCCAATTTTTAATCAGGAATGAATTTTGAGTCTTAGAGTCTAAACAACATCAATGTCTAAGTCTAAACTAAACAACATCAACGTGGAACTCTGAACAACGTCAACGTCTACTCCTTTCTTTCCACGTAAGTTTTTCCTTGTCAAGTCTTGCATCCTCCTGTTCAGTTCCAACTCCCAAACTGGTCGTTGTCTAGATTTATTTGTCTAGTCAGATGTGTGATACCAAGCCAAGGATCGTATTCGTCAATAATAGAATCCATAAAAATGATCGGAAACAAGACAAGTTCATTTGAGAAGTTCCATTCAGTTACACTTCCTTGCTGTTCATTTGATCGTTTGAGAAAAGATTGAATTTTTGAAAGTTGATTTTTTCCAAAAATATTTTTCCGCTCCGACCTCTGGGAAAATGTTCAATCAATTGGAGCTAAGTGCAGTCACAGGTTTCTGAAACAGTTGACTTGTTTATTAATAGCAACTACTCTTGTGTTCAGCCATTGATCCACATCCCGGGACATAAGTTGTTGGAAAAAATTTCAACCCGTTCCACTTCCAAAAGCCTTTCTCTCTTGAGGCAGTGAGGACTCGTTCTAGAACGTGGGAACGATACCAGTCATTATGGTAACTGGGCGCAAAAATTCCGGTGACCACTGTCCACTGCTGTGATGGAACCTGTTCATGTGTTGTACAAAGCTTGTTCTCCTCTGTCTTTCATTGTTTGTGAGGGGAGTTTGTGAGGACAGGAGGAAAACTTGATGACACGGCTGTGGAACCGATCCAGTTTTCACCTCCTCACTGACGAGCTTCTCAATTTTTTCCTTGATGGATGCGTACAGTGTGATCGTTTGAATTCAATTCAAGTGCTGCGTTGATTATCTAGGAATTTCCATCCTGCTCAGAGCTCCGTACTGTTGGAATGATTAGATTCAATGGTTCATCTAATAAAGCAATGGATTTTTAATATTTTTCGATTTCAAAGCCCTCCATTGATTAAGCTCCGCCATTTGGTCATGGGAATAGATGACATCAAGGTGTCTTCGGCATTCCAAACTTCCTTTCCGACTCTTTGCTTACTGGGCTTATAATCAAGAAATGGACAATCATTTTTACAGTCTAATTTTTACTGCAGCTTTAGTTTAACGGCTGAACAGTTCCATTTAGACAATGTACCTTTGTCACTGATTTTGTGAAGTTAGAATTACAAATACCTTTGAATGTATGTGGGAGAAAAAATTCATGTATTTTCAAATAATCATTCTATTAGGAACAAACGTAGATCATTCATGATGGAACATACAACGTTGGTACATACTTTCAAAAAACAGCGACTTTACAATAATTTACTTCCCCCGACAAGCTTAGCTTTTGAATAATCACAATTTATTTTACATTTAATTGCACAAAATTAGGAGTAACAGTAATATATTGGTTGTATTATTTTTACATAAATCTACTTTGATCAGAACTAAATAATCATCGGCACTGATGTTTCTAGTGTTAGTGAGTCTCGTCTTAAAAGTAACAAGGAAACAATAAATACAGTTCCTATAGGACAAGATAAATGTACAAAATTAGAAAATGTGACAAAAAGGTCGGTGAGTCGTTTTACATTCCAAATCACAAGAGTGAGCGAGCTCTTTACAAATTTCAATTTACGGAAACGCATGTACATTACTATGTAAACTAAACTTACAAAGGAGATAATGGATAATCCATAATGATTGTGGTTAGTTGTTATTTGGTGCTTGGTACAAATATTTTCTTCAGTTCTATAAGTATATATGCGTAGGTGGCTGATTTACTGTATTGAAGTTTAACGTGGATGGAAGACAGGGCGAAGATTAAGTAGGCGCTAGATTTATTGATGAAGTTTGTTGAGAAATCTTTTGGAATTGTAATTGGACCGTAGTTTCCGTCACCCAGTATCGCTTGAATATTTATGGCTTATAGACTTAATATAACTTCAGTCTGATATATCGTTGCGTTCGACACATACAGAGTAGCAGGAATACAGTACAATGATTCCCTTGATCTACTCCAAAGTATTGAATTTTCAATCCACGTCCAATTATTCATTAAATTTATGCGATTCCCCGACATCAGGCTTGGTGTTGATTGCCTTGTAGTTCGTCTGCCTGAGCATTCCCTGAAACAGTGATTCCACTTAATTATTATCAATAATGCATGAGGTCTCCTCTCATTTCCCATAGTTGTTCACATTATAATCGGATTTATCTACTAATTATGAATCAAGTAAGTACTAAAAGTCTGTTCCCTCTAATCTCACGATCAGTTGTAGTATAGGACGAATGCATGTAATTCAATTTACATTGGAATTTTTCCTCCCACCACGGGAAATTGAAAGCTCTAATCCGCCAATTGTAGCTTTTAATCTGTAAGTGCCTGCCCAGTAAACCACGAAAGTTGGGCCTTTGAGGGCCCAGTGCCGAGTTTAACGGCTGGATCATGGCACCGATCTATTC
>JAQGAK010003705.1:0-14203 GCA_034696945.1 Lipothrix lubbocki
AATAATAAATAATAATAATAAATAATAATAATAATAATAAATAATAATAATAAATAATAATAATAAATAAAGAAACCAAATTAAAAGCTCTATTACTAATTGACGTAATCATGAGTGCCGCCGGTACTCCAAAAGCCAGGGGGTAGCACGTTTCATCTCCGAAACAACCGACGTCGCGCCGGAAGATTGGAGTAATAAACGTAGAGATGAGACTTCCGGCATTGATGGCAAAATAGAAGATGGAGAAATAGGAGGATAATTGTCGCTCTTGCTGTGGAAGTACGAATTGATCACCACCAAAGGAAGACACGCAAGGCTTAATTCCACCAGTTCCTATTCCGATGAGTGTCAAACCTATCATGCTAAAGGCGCTGCAAACATATAAAATTCATCATTGGTTTTTACAATTTTTTTTAAATACAATTTTGTATTTAATTTTTTAAAATTTATTTTTGCTACGCAAGACTCATTATATAATAAATAACAGATAATAACAATTTCTTACACTCCCGGTAAATGAAGTGGCGGGGTGGCCGCCAGTGACAAAGTAATATTTCCCAGGGCGTACACCATTGATAAGTAGAAAATAGTCCTGAAATTAAAAAAAATATATTTTTTAAATCATAAAATTAGCTTTAATAATTTTTGTAATTGATTTATAAACTGTAATTATTTAATATGGAAAAAATTAATTTTAAAATTTTATGTAATTATTTAATAATTGAAATTAGTTATTTATTTATGAAATACTACTGGGCATTTTTTTATTTTTTAATAGCATTTTACATAATTTTTTACCTAAATTTCCCTAAAAAAGAGTCCGCTAGCATCGCGCCAAACAGGGGCGTCAAGTAGTCAAACATGGTGAAGACATGGAAAATGACCGTTGCCTTATTTTCACTGAATCCAAGAACCCTTTGCAGATATATCGCCAGGATTGCCCGCATTCCGTAGTAGGAAAACCGCTCACAGAATTCATTCATGACGATGAGGAATACGGATTTGGGGTAGGGGAGTTTCTGAAACACAAGTCGTTTTTAATTAGTTTTAAATAATTGTAATCAATTTTAATTAATTTTTAATAATGAAAATATAAAATATTCTACAATTGTTCAACACAGAGAAATATACTTTTTTTTTAATATTTTAAATAAATTAAATATTAATATTATTTATTTAATTTTGTCATTTACTTTTGCAGTGGACTCCACATCTTGATGATCGCCTGCCACTGCTGTAAATTTAAATTTAAATTAATTTTCAACCATATATAAAAATAAATCGGATATATTTTGTGTTGCGACAAATGAAAATGAAAATTAACATGTAACATTTGTGAATATTATTAAATAACATTGTAAATTGTAATGTACTAATTAAATACATTTTGTATTTTCATGTTCTTACCAACATCCCGATCTTCATTATTTTTGTCTGAAGACATTTTTTTAAAAGATTTTTTATGCAATTCTAACAATATTTTGTTTATTGTAAAAATTATTTTTTAAATAATTATTTTTTTTGCAAGAAAACATAAGTCACACAAGCTTATTGCAAAAGCTTATTGTGGCAATTGAACCTCCCAATTGATCACTATATTGAGATAATTGATCGACCAAAGTTTTAAATAATTAAATATTTTATCTATTATGATGTTACAAATATGTATCATTGCTTCATCTTTTTGACGGACCATTGTTTGTGACATTGTGGCAGCATATTATCTCTTCACATGAACATATATAGGGGTCATACACGGCATAAGCTTCATATATGGAGATTATTAATTATTTGGAATTTATTGACAATCAGCTCCAACAACTATTAACCATTGTATTTTTGATTGATATGAACTAAAGTTCTAATGAATTGATTTCTAAAGAATTTTTTGATTAGGTATAATTTATAAGGTGCTATCGTGCTATATTATTTTATATCAAGCACATGGAATATGTTGTATTTATCTGTAATCACATATCGAACATGCTTTCGGAAGAATTTTCTGTTCATGATTGACAGGCCGGATAATTAGTTTTTTATATGAGAAAAAATATACATATATATAGTTTATATAGATAGCAAATTGAGATTGTGTTGAATGATGAAGTGTGCGTTGCTAAATTCCCAACTTTTCAACGCCCATCAATAGCTTTAGAGCTCTACCAATACACCCAGAATAATTACGCTTGACTACATATAAATAAACTTTTCAAGTAAACCTATTTATTTTACTATGCGGTTTTTATGTATTTATAAATTATTTCTTACTTTTGTTTATTTTTGCTTGTGCATAGGATTTTTTTTTGTTTAATTTTATTTGTTTTTAATGCTTTTGTTTAATTTTATTCATTTTTATTGATTTTTGTTTGATCTTAATATCTCATCATCTTTTTGCTTTTGTTTAATTTTATTGTTTTTTGTTTGTTCTTATGATTTTTTATGTGTTCGTTTAATTTTATTGATTTTTAATAATTAATTTTGAATAACCTTTTTTTACATTTTGGCTTTAATCATTATTTATTTATTTTTAATTATTTTATTTTATTCTCAATAACTATTTATTTATTCATTCACAATAATTATTGATTTATTTGTAATCATTTTTTATCTATTTTATTATTTTTCCAACGTTTCAATACATTTTGTTATTATTTGTAACGTTTTTGATATTTATTAATTAATAAATATCAAAAACATTAATAATAATTTTTTTAAATAATTTTTTATTTAATTATAATTTTATACTTATTTATTTTGTCCGTTAAAAAAGTTATTTTGTATGTAATTTGTAAATGAAATTTTTCATTTCCATTTATTTGTTTAATTCAGATTTACATATTAGAAACTATATTTTCCATTTAAACTAATAAACGCAATAATACTGAAGAAATTTTAAAATTGTTTTCATTAACTTCGGTTTATTGTATATCTTAATATATATCGTAAAGTCCCGTCCCGAATGCACGAAGTGACGTCAAACATTAAAAAAATTACTGCTTAAAATCCTCATTTGTTAACATGCGCGTGCAAATGTGGATTAAACCAGTATTTGACTGATATTTAAGAGTAAATGAAGCTTTATGTACACACATGCTCATGGATATTCAACTTCCAGACCTTGATCTTGATATGATAGATTGGGCGCATAGTTTGATCGTCATAATAATTTATACATACTTGACTTTTGGATCTACATATTTATATACTATTGATTATGTAGTTATTAATTTTACATTAGCAAAATGTATTTTTGTATGTGGATTTAAAAGAGCTATAGAGCTATATAATTGAATGAAAACTGTGAATTTATTTTGCCAGAATTGAATCCAAAGCTCATTAAAGTGATATGATAATGATATCCCGTGTGCATAACGACGAATGTTGTTTATGCATGGATGAATTATTTATAAATAGCTGTTTATTGTGCGTATTTAATTAGAAAAACTATAGGGTATGCATAGCCTAATTCATTAAATTGCAAAATGTACTTCATCACAATTTTTATATTTTTTATTTTATATATTAAACAATACTGCACTCATTTATTCCTTCCTTTTTAACTGTATTTACATACGTTAATATACACAAAATGTATGTAAATCATGAGCACATAAGCTATTACTGGACTATTGAAATCAGACATTATTTTTGTTTTGTATCGAAGATAAAGAACGCACCAGTTGTGCGGGTGATAATATTATTTATATGCACTTTACTTTTTAAAATTGAAGATTATTTCAATGGCATCAATCCCAAGTTCAGTACGTGCAAGGCAACTTAATGGAATAGGAAAATTATTATAATCCGCTATTCTTTAGTATCATCTACATTAGTTTATATAGATACATATACAAGTCCGTTCATCGACAGGAACTGACGACATTCCCGACAATGAATAATGTGGAGATTGCTATTTCTCAGGTAAAACTATCCTTCATTATTATTCTCTTATAATAAGGTGCCAATAACAATCAATAACAATAAGCTGTACAATATCAGTTTTAATTTTATTATTTGTGTTGGCACTTATAATTTTTTGGATTTCAACGTTGTTTAGAGGATATTTTGTTGGAGATCAATGCTCAGGTTGATGTGGGACATTGTACTGTAATTTTGTACACTTTCTTTTGAAAATCAATAATATTCAATTATCTAAACATTTTTGGAAAATAATTTTATTTTCAGGAACTATAATCTAATTGCTTTCCAAACGAATTACAAACAACATCTTTATGAACCACAGTTAGCCTTTCTAATAATAATAATATTTTAATATTTCCTCTATAGCTCCGCAAAGCCACGGAAGATTTAATTTCAGAAAATAATGAGTTGGGCGATGACTTGATGTTGCTTCGATGGCTCAAATGTAAGTTTGTGGATTTTGAAATGTAATTTCTCGATTAATTCCCAATTTCTCCATATTTTTTATTATTAATTATTGTTTATCATTATTATTTTTTATTATTGATTTAAGCTTTCACGTTTCATATAAACTATTCAACAATAGTATTATTGCAGATTGCGACTTGAATGTAAAGAAGGCTGAGCGTAGGATGAGAGATGTAAGGATTCATTTTTATTATAATGCAACCTACAAAAATTAAAAAGCCCTTATTGTCATTATGTTTACGATATATGTGTTCTTTCACTATTAACGATTATCTTTTATATTGAAATCCGCTGGATCTGTTTGAAGGCTGTAAAATGGCGGAAGGAAAACAATATCGAAGAGCTTGTAGACCAGGAGAGTCATCCGGAACTGGTGCTAGGAATTCCGTTTATTTGGGGAGGAAAATGCAGGGATAGGACGCCTGGTAAATCCGAAATATTAATATATTAAGCATGTTTCATAATTATTTAATATTTTTTAACTGATAATTTAGGAAACAATATTTAGAATTTATTTAATTTATTTTTAATTTTATTTCAATTATTGTACGCTGTTACTTCATTCTGTAGTAGTGACAGTAGAGGGCGGCAAAGTGGATTTCAAGGGATTGGTTGATAAACACGGAAAGGACGTGGTATACCGCTATTGTGTCCAGAATCTTGCGCAATTCGAAAGACGGAATATCAAATGGAATAGGGAAAGGAGATTGGAGAGCGACAACAAGATGGAACCAATCACTGAAAATTCTATCCAAGGTTTTGTTTTCGTCATTGATGCCAAAAATGTCTCCTACCGACAGTTATCATCAATTAAAAGTATAGAAAATCATTTTTTTATATTTATTTACCAATATCAAAACCATTGTTATAAATAATTATTTAAAAAATTAATGTCAATAAATTCCCGCCTTTTTCTCAATAGCCATTCAAGTGATCAGCCAAACTTGCATGGATTACATGAACTACTTCCAGGCTTTAGGCTCCCGCTTAATAATATTTAATTGTACGTAAATATATCTAATTAATAAAAATCAATACACAGGATTAAGAAAATAAACATTCATGAAATGGGATTTTAGATTTTACAGAAATGTTTTACTAATTACATTATGTATACTACACATAACTGAATTTTATAGGTAATTGGCTGGCCGTCCCTTTAATCAACATCATGAAGCCTATCCTGCAAGGTCCGAATTTAACGATAGAAGTCTATGACAATAACGTTGATAAATGGAAGCCCGCCATGCTCCAGAGAATTCATCCTGATGAGATTGGAGTAGCATTTGGCGGAAATCGGCCTTAATAGTCTGATAGCTTGATCCTCATTAACCATAAGATAAACTCATTAATTTCGTGCTCAAATACTTGTTACAATGATTTTCTCCAAGGTTTATGGTTGTAAAGCATATTTATTATGTGACTTTTTAATAATTTATTATTAATTTGATATAACGTTTGCCTGATTAAATTACTGTTTTTAATTTGTTGATGCATAATCATCGTTATTCTTTGGACTAGCATTTAGCCCGTGCTCTGCACGGGAAACCACTGATTGGTCGTTATGTTGCGTTATGCATGGCGCAAGCATTTGAAATCTTACAGAGATTTACGGCGAATATAGGTGAGGATTGAAATCTTACAGAGATTTACGGCGAATACAGGTGAGGATGGATTAGATGGATCGTGAATTTATTTTTACAGCATTTAAAATCCCTTGATTGATAAAATTGGCCTTGGAAAACTGAAGGTAGAAATTATCCATGCTAATATTTGGTTTTACGTGAATTTTATTTGACAAGCTTTAATAAAGTAGAAAAGTTGGTGCAAAATTATTGAACAACCGCACCCCAATTACTGTAAAAACATGTGAACTGACCCTCCTGAAAAGATTTCGGACAGTATTCAAGAACCTCCGCCGTGTCAAGGATTTATTGCTTTATTGCGCCGTATGTCGTATTGAGAATCTGAGAATATTTAATGAATATATACAAGCGTAGCATTTTAAGGTAAGTAAGAAATTAATCGTTTCTACACACAACCCACGTTTTATTCGAGGATCGATAATATGTATATATACAAAGCAATTAAATGTTTTACAACTTAATTTCATCTGCACCTCCGCTACAGTGATTTATCTGCACGTACTACATTGTAATCACAAATGTTTGTTTTGCAATAAGCAAAATTAATTCCCATTACATATATAGTACTAAAATTTACGTAATTTCTAGCTTTATCAATTTAATTATTATGGCCCGCATAATACCAACAAAGCTAAATGTACACGAGCTGAATATATGTGTGGACCAAGAAAAAGATAAAGGAAATTAAAATGAATTTATATAATACAAGTAAACCATATTAAATCATGGAGAATATATTTTTTTAAATTCATTAATTAATTTTATCCAAACGTAATTAAAAGCCCAGAAACCTTCTCCGCAATGTAATCGACATAATTTGGAGTCGACTCCCGCTCAAGTCTATGGAAGGATCCAACTTTGACTCCAACATGAGGGATTGATCCTATAAATCGTCGAATTTCATCCCGTTTCCTCTTGCAAGGTAACTTCATGGCTGCCACCTCAATCTCCTGCTTGAAGACTCTCATCTTCTCAGGAACGGAGAATGCCTTGTCGTACATGATGGAGAAGAGGAAAGTGTGGAAGATCCCTAACCACAATAATCCAACGGCTTGTATGGGTTTACTCGAGAAAAACTTGATTCCAAAGTAATAGTTCTCTATTGCCACTGCCAGCCAGTAAATCTTCACTGCAAAGATTATATGCGCATTGAGATCATTGAAGAGGTTGATGTTCAACTGCATCGTCCGACAATTCATGCACTCCTTCCAGATTCGACTTGGGTGAACCACAAAGTTCTTTGCCCTGAAGATAATAAATTTCAAATAATTACAATAATAACTTCAATTAAAGTAATTACAAATATTTAATTTATTTTAACCATACAATTAGATCAGTTTATAAAGCTATAGCGACGTATACATTAGTATGTAGATAATAAGAATAGAAATACTGATAGATTACTCACTGAATGACATCAATCCGGGTCTTAAAGTCCTGGGAGCTGTTCTGGAAAAAGGAGACTTGGAGGAAAATCGACTGGAAACACACAGAGAGGTAGTACATGAGAAGGGACGTTTCGAAAAACACCAGCGCAAAAAAGACTGGTTGAGTTTGGAATTTTGCTGGAACGATTGAATACAGGAACTGGACGGATTGGTTGTCATGGATGTAGAAGGTCACGAAGGTCAAGCCACAGAAGCCGAAGAGGCAGAATGGCAAGTTTAGGAGCATCCACTCTTGCGTTGAATAGTCCAGTCGTCTCGCTTCCCAGGGTCCTATTTTCGTCATTTTAGAAATAATCCAAAATTAAATACAAAAATAATCCAAAATTAAATACAAAAATAATCCAAAATTAAATACAAAAATAATCCAAAATTGAATTCAAAAATAATCCAAAATTAAATACACAAATAATTCAGAATTAATTACAAAAATAATACAAAATTAAATACAAAAATAATACAAAATTGAATACAAAAATAATCAAAATTAAATACAAAAAATTACAAAACTCTATTAAAATTCTGTTCTAACCTTCTTCCACCGGTGGATAAAGTTGATTAAAGATAGCAATATCCACCTGCGGATTGCAAATGAATAGCCGATAGCCCCAGAAAGTGGTGATTGCAGAGAAGGTGGTGATTTGAATGTGGAAAGCTAGGTGATCCATGATGAGGTATTCCCGGAACATCATGACTTGGGCCATCCTCAGATTATTATAGACAGCATAAAACCCTCCGAGAACGAACCAAGTAAACCAAACATATTTCCTCCATTTGGTCCTCAAGGCTTGGGATTTCCCAGTTTTCCTATTGAAATCCACCGGGAGGAATCCGATCTTGGAGAAAATGGCGAGGAGGAGGTGTGTCAGGAATAAATCCTTCTTGGAGATCATCCTCTTGTGTTGATAGAATGGAATCGTTTTCAGAATCGCCCAGCCCGATAAATCATGACTCGGACAGTCGCTACCGACCCGTTGACGCGCTCTGTCCAACTGTCGAAATTAAATTATAGGAAATATTATTTTAGACGCCCGTAATTTGAAGTCCTTGCTACTGTCCCTTCTATTATTCCCAGTTCTCAAATTATTTCACCAGATTATTTTAAAACCTGAAAATTAATTGTTAGGTGTCATTTATTACCTGGAAATCCATGTCATTTTCTATTATATTCCTCCCAATCACCGAACGATTATTTTCAATGTTCTTGCTCGCTTTTAATTGCAGGGCAACATCTGCCATCGACATTCTCATATTGTGGCCTTTCTTCTTTCGGCTGCTATTATTTTCCAAAATAATCATTTTAACGATTTCTTTAATTTTCATATTGCAAATTCTCTGGTGTGGGTGTCTTTTTCGGAATGTATGAAATGTAAAATAAAATAATTACATTTTGGGTAGGGGGGGGGGTTTATTTCTCCGAAATATAATAATTAATATTATATGTATTTTTGTAATTTCGTTACATGCAATATGTCGTCCAATTTATTTTTGTTTTGTTGAAACTTCTTCGTGCTTGCTATGTCTTTGAAGGTATTTAGGTAATAATTATTATTTTCCGTCTCGTGTCCCCGCTTTCATTTTATAATAATTTAATTTACACTGGCGGAGCTATGTTGGAGCTCCATTACATAACGCTGTGAGATTTGATTAATTTTGAGGAAAATTGCAAAGTTGACATCTCATTCATTCACAGTATTTAACACGTGGTTTAATTACTAAATGTTTTAATCTCTTATTAATTCCTTAATTAAAACTAAAATTATTTGGAAAATGTAACATGTACAGTTCAATTTTGGCGGAAATTATTCAAATCGTGTATCTTGCGGCATTGAATTTAAATTATTGCAATGAATTTAACAAATACTAAATACTCAATAATTACAGTCAATATTGTATTTGTGTTAGTTAACAACACCGTTCAATTCTTTTTGTTCGTAACAATATTATATTAAATAGTGCTAGTATTTAAATTTTTTTTATTAATAATTATTTTTAATGAATATTAATAATATAGCTCCGGTGATAGAAATATTGATGATAATTCTCAAAAAAATTGAAAATATTTTTTATACAGCAGAAGTACGTAAATAGTTCGAACACACTACACTATATATTATAAGCTATACAAATACTACAAAATAGAACATACACTTTCAAAATACAACCCAAGACTAACATTTTTTTAGGAAATAATATCCTGAGATATATAAAATGTATACTAAAATGAAAAAAAACGATACGATAAAAACAACTATATCAGTAATTAATTACTGTGGAAGAACGGGAGCTCAAACTTGAAATTGAGCTTTAGATACACTAGTCGGCTTTGAATCAATTACTTTTTTCTCCTATTTTTTTTTCTGTATGTACGCCTACAGGTAAAGCTTCTACAAATACGAAGTAATGCATAGTAAATACGAAGAAAGTTCAAGAATTATTCCACTATTGGAAACTGTAATATTAAAAAGAAATAATATGTGTGCATGTAGTAATGTACGTTTAATGTTTAGAAGTAAGAGCATTTATCTATTGGACATGTGCGCTAAATAAAAGTCCGATGAGGTTAAGTGCTGGTGTTATAATTACATGGATAAAAGAAAATTGGCGTTTTTACGGCTACTTTTTATAGGATATTGATTCTGTGTCTACCTATAGTTTATTAAGGCTTATGTATTATAATTAAAATTGTAATATGTAATATACTTAATTTTATTAAAACCTTCATATATTGGCAATTTATTGCTGTAAAAATTGCTTTTACGTAACTCCCAATTATTTCTTTCACTTTTACTGTTCTTAATTATAAGAATTCCGTTGTAGTAAAAAAGTGCTCAAAGAATTTCTGTATGAATGCGTGCTAATACTTTTGTCAATGGCTAAAATGGATCCTGAAGAAATGTAGGTGGGATGAAACGATTAATTTATTTTCAATTCATGCATCTTATCATACGTCATATGTACAAAGTTTGGGGTAAACTGCTTCGATAAGCACAGTTGGACGAAATTGATTAAGAAATGGTTTTAAATTATTTGATTAAAAATGGCTTTATTTTATTAGTCTAAAGCATGCGGGTTAACTTTCTAATTTGTCGTTTTCATAATTTTAAAATTTCAGAGTAGAGAAATTATATAAATATTTCCGTTGCAAAGGCAAATGTAACTATCTCCACAATTGCTAAAATGCAATAAGAATGACTATAGCGTCCGAATATTATTTTTAAAGTTTGGAATGCAAAAGTGACTATCTCGTTTATTTTAACCATTGCAATCGCACATAAGCGGTAGAAACTGCTGGAATATTTTCCCTTTCTACATCATATGCAATAAGACTAATCAGCAGTTTTCCATAGCAGCAACAGCGGGATTTTTCTTGCCGTATACATGCGCTATACTCATGACTGTAAACAAATCGGCCATGCTTTTAAACGACATTGTCATCAGTTTTGCATTGGAATATTTGTAACATTTCTTTTAACCGCAGTCATTCTTTTGGGTTTTTAGCAACTGTGCAGATAATTGCCTCTTCAACGACTACACATATGTTATAAAATCATTTTATTAAAACCTGAATTCTTTCATTTAGTCAATATTGTATATACCAAGTAGATGCTATGTATACAGATGTTTTACAAATTATATTTCTTTTTTTTTAACAAATGCAATTTACATTAATTGACCTTTGTAATTATTTTAATTATTCCATAGAAATCACTATAATTTACCTAATTTCATTAATTATTTATAATCGTCAGCTTTCGAAGCAATTTTCAAAGTATTCGCACCCATTATATTGTTCCTGTTTTTCCACAATGTATTTGAAACTCCCGCTTATAGGATTCATCTTGTATTTATTTTCCTGTAAGGATTCCTATATACTTCTCTATTCTCTACTATACAAATTCCTTAAAAGCAAAGTTTCTTCCATCAGAAAATCCTTTCAACATATAACATTTAACAATGGAACACAAGCATTCCCTGCCTAAAAGCAATATTGCACGACAATGATAAAGAAGTAATAGATGGCTAATCTGTAGTATACTGTGCATATTTAAGTAAATGGGACATACATTCGTATTGACTTATGGGCATAAATAATACAAAACAGCATAGAAATACATGTCGAAATATATATGCACACCCTAATTGACCCCTCCATTAAACGTTAATTAATAGTCGGATAATGATGGGAAGGTAGGACAGACATGGGAAAATCACAGTTGGGGTCACTCCGTTAACTTTCTTCCCCGCCTTCAATTTTCCCAGTAGTGCTGTATAATGTATTTGTATACTTATATACATGTATAACATATGCGATTCTTGAATTTCTGGTCAATTGACCGACTGGGGCAAAGTGAGAATAGCATTAATGGCAATAAGGCAAAAGACATATGTATGATGATGATAGAAAAAGTTTTCATGATAGCCGAATTTAAGCATATACTTATTATGAGTATATTATGTACATATGTAGATTCTCATATAGGAACTTAACATGTATATTTGTATATATGACTATATATGAGCTTTCAGTGTAAGGTACGACAAGATTTTAACAGTAAAAATAATAACGAGGAAGGACACACGCATAGCTTCACCGTCAGTTTAAATTGCTTTTTTTTCTTTTCCTTTCCTTTCTTTCCCCCTTCTTATTCTTATGAATAAAAGTTCGGAGGGGAATCAGTTGAGTGCAGGCGACTGGACTGAACTGATACCCGGAAAAGTTGACATCCTGGAAAGGGAAATAAGATGAGGACGCACGATAACAGTAATCATCATCAAGCGGAATATGAAAGTAGATCCCTGCCAAGCTCTAAACTAGGAAGGTTTCGGTTACCGTTCAAGCAGAAGCCCGTGATTTCAATGGGCTCGCCACCCGGCTCAACTAACTCCACCAATCCATCACCCTACAGTTTGTTCAATTTCAGGAGGCTCTCCGGACCCAAAACTCCTTCCGCCACCCCGAGGTATTTTCTTTATCCTTATTTTATTTTTTTGTCATTTTTTTAATTATTTAATTTACCATTCCCGTGAAGTTATTTAGTCGTGATTCGTTATATAGTGGGAGCTTTCAGTTAGAAATTCTTTATAATTTGAATTTTTAATTGGATTTTTCTGTGTAAATAATTAACTACGTAATTACAATGTTAATTGAAAAAAATTAAATCCATACAAAATCAAATTTGTAGTAAATAATTAACTTAAAATTATTAGTTTTTTCGTAATTTATTTACAGATTTTTGTGAATTTAAATTTATTGAATTAAAAAACAAATGAATAATGCATGTAATATTGATATTTAATTTTATTAAATTTTTAATTAATTTTTTATTATTTAAATTATTTATTATTAAAATTTATTTTTTTTACAGAAAATCCGTATCATTTTCCGGGATGGACTGGAAGAAGAAAATGTCTTCGACGGATCACACGGACGTGGCCTACCGAGAAGCCGTGACGCGACTTCGGACGATGTTGAACCCTCGGCAGCACAATTTGCTCGATTCGGGCTCCATGAAGGTAAATACAATTTATCTAAAAATATTTTTTTTATTTTCTATTGTAATTTATTATTTTTTGTCATATTACTGAAAGCAACAATTTGTGATTAAAATCAAAATTTTGTATTGAAATATTTTAAAAATTAATCAACTATTTTTTAAAAAAATGGCAAAATATTAATTATTTTTACAAAGTAATTATTTGTACCAGTTAATATGTTGTGGGCTAAATTTAAACGTATGGAGCTAAAATGGCGGAAAAATGCAGGTGCTCGCATAAATATTAATAATATTCCAGGGCTCCTCCGGAGATTTGCATTCTCCGACGAGCAAGGCGCTGGACCTAGCGACGCCATCGCCACCGCCAACCTCCTCCGCGCGAGATCGCTTCAACTTCCGCTCGATCTTCTCCCGACCGTCTCCCCCGAAATCCCTGAATAATCAGCTGTACCCCTACACCTCCGCCAGTGAAGACGACCTCTTTGACTTTATCAACAAACAAGGTGAATACATTGCACAGTTAGAGAAGGAAACAAAGTACTGTCGGGATGACTTAAGCAGCATGCTGGATAAAGTTCGAGATATTGTTTCAGAAAATGATGCTTTGCACGAGCGACAGAAGCGGGATTTGCTTAATAACATGATTGAGCAGCTGGATGAGAAGACGGATGGGTATAAGTTTAGCAAGGATAAATACTCCCCGAGCACGCCAGCGCCCATGAAGAAATCCATCATAAAGAAAGACTCCAGCAATGTCATCCTGGAGTCTCGCATCGCCGAGATGGAAGCGCAATTGAGTCAGGCCAAGCGCAGTCTGAGCATGGCGCAGGAAGAGATTATGGATCTTCGAAGTAGGAATAAAGCCGCAGAATTCAATCATTTCATTGCTGATCCCACGGGGCAATCTAATGTGAATCCTTACGCGCAATGTGATCTGCATCGGGCTGAGATTGAAAACTTGAATCGGTATACATTTTTTAATAATGTACTTTTAGTCTGGAAGTAATAAATAAAATAATGAATACAAAATAATAATAGTAAATAATAATAAATAAATAAAATAATAAATACAAAATATTAATAATAAATAAAATAATAAACAAAATAATAAATAAATAAAATAATAAATACAAAATATTAATAATAAATAATAATAAATAAAATAATAAACAAAATAATAAATAAATAAAATAATAAATACAAAATATTAATAATAAATAATAAT
>JAQGAK010003706.1:0-14201 GCA_034696945.1 Lipothrix lubbocki
GCGATTTTCAAATTTTATTTTTTTGGTTTTGGGTTGTTTGGATGCCCAATAAAACAATTTACCCAGCTGGGAATACTTTATTATGAATTTTTAATTTTATCGTGTTTTTCGCGATTTCCTAGCCCTAGCTATTATGCATATAACTATGTATGATATGTGCGCCTAAAGGATCTCCTATAGAGAGAGTTTTTTTATATGGAGATCTCTTATAGCGAAAGACCGGTATACCTTCTGATTAATACATAAAGCTCAATTAAATGTCACCTTCAGTTAGAATCTATTTATCAGTGCCCTATATTTTGTGAAAATGGTGATTATTACATGTCACAAAATTTTTGGCCTAATGCGCTTCCAAAATTGTGCAACATTTTATATTTATATCGTCATCCAAATCAAAATTATTTATTGCAAAAAAATTAATATAATTTATGATTAAGTAAACCACCTGGATGAAGAAATTGACGATTTTAAAATTCACGGCATTTACATTCACAAACTTATATTCAATTCTAGCAGATCAAAAATTCATTAATTTTACAACTAAACAAGTGTATATATGTATATGCATAATCCCCCTCCCCTGTTTGACAATATCTGGCTACGTGCCTACTAAGCTGCACATGTTATGCCACCACTTTACCAAAACATTATATTGGTAAAGTAATAAATTATATTATAAACACACATTAAACACTGGACTCCCACTATAAGAGACCTCCATATAAGAGAACTCTCTGTATAAGAGATCCATTGGGCTCGCATGTCATGCATGGTTACATGCATACGAGCTCTCTCTATAAGAGAATTTCAATATAAGAGGCAGATTTTGGTGATTTTAAGCGTTCTCTTCTAGCGAGAGTTCAGTGTACAAATATGCAGAATATTATACCAATATCGTATTAATAAGCTAAAATGTAGCTTTTAGTGCATGGGAATAGTTCTCGATAGTGTAGTATAACGAATTTCCAACGAATAAAAGTCATTTCAAGAGAATCCCATTTCAAGTATTTCACTTCTTATTTCAATTCCTAGAAACAACTCATTAAAAGTTATAGGAATTGATTTAAATGAATGTGCTTGATGTGTGCAAAAAGTACTCCGGAGTAAGCAACATGGGATCAATCCGGGATGTTTGTGTAAAAAAGTGACGTCAGATAAATTCTCGAGAAGCTGAGAAAGTGATAAGGATTATCAACACGTGGCAAGTATTTTTTATGGAAAAGTTTCGTGGAACAATTTGATGTAAAAAATTAAATATTTGATCGCTGTAAAAATGCGCGATTGTATGAATTGCATGAACTAGTGAGTAGTAAGGGAGCAGCACGAGGTCAGACAGTGATTTTTGTGCAAAATTAAAAGGAAACAGAGGGACCGAGTGTCAAGCTTCGTGCAAAATCAGCTTATCTAATACTTTAAGTGATAAAGCATGTTTACTTGATGTCGGATTTGGCACATTTGAAAGCGTCGACACAAGCAACTTTTTTAGCTTGAGAAATTAAGATAATAAGTCCATTTTATTGAGAAATCTTGCCCACACTAATTTCTGCTGCTCACAGAATCAGTGAGCTCATTGAATTTTGTGATAATAATCGATTTGTAATTTTCCAGCTTTTAAAAAGAAAAAATCTACAATTTAGCAAAGGGAATAAGATTTATTTCCAAACTATTTTATGCAGCAATACCAATTTATCTCCGATTCTATTGCAAAATCATGAATAATAATTATTATTCCCAGCTGCAATTATTATTTTTTCTTTTGATTCCTATAATCTTGTGCTTCAATCTTTCAGTTACACTAGGGGAAGACTCTTGGGTGGAACAAGAGAGCGAAGGTGCGTAGATAATTTTAAATAGCCAAGTTAGAATCACAGATGTTATTATTTGAAATAAATATCAAAAAATATTCTTTTGCAGAATTCAAAAATTCCCTGCCGAAAAATGTACGGGACGGTCACCGAAACGGGTTTGTCGAATTGTTGAATTTCATAAATTCCATGAACGACACTTTAGCAGCTCTGAATATAAAACTTGCTGCTCAAGACACTGAATTTGCTACCCTGAAGGAAGAAATGGAGGTTAGATTTAACGGTCTGAACGAAAAACTTTCTGCTCACGACGTTGCTCTTGAAAAACTCAACGAAAAAATTCAGGTGGGATTTACCAAGTTGAACGACAAAATTGAGGTGGGATTTAACAAAAGTCTCTCTGCCAAAGTCCATGCAAAGATTGACCCGCCCTTAGAAAATTCTACCATTCTGTTCAAAAAGGCTTATGCTTTAAATAAATGGGAAGCTTTCACTGACCTAAAACGGACTCAAGCTAAAGAAATAAAGACGGGAAATTCCTTCAATGGATCTACGTTAGCGGATATTAAATCACGGGCAGCGCAAGTCGGTCTTGGGTCCTACGCCGTGATTGTGTTTGGTGAGGAATGAAATACACTTCAAAATCGCTTATCCACACAATGAATGCAAGAAGTGCCTAATTTTTTCATATAAATTATTAGATTAACGTTATCTCAATCTAACTCATTACATCACAAATAAAATAATGTATTTAATTATAGTGAACTACCTGGATGATGCAATTGGCGATTTCACAATTTATGACAGATTTAATTTATCGTACAACCCAGCACCAAAATCCATTCCAGGGCGCACCCAAGAAATTTTCACTTTTGCACGTCCCAGATGGTAATCATGCGCAATTTGGAGCTGATGATGTAAAATATTTGTTACTTATCACATGCATATTCAATAAATAATTTAATTCCCCCCACTCGTGTGTCAGGACTTCAGAAGCATCCTTTTCGTATGACATTCCTGTCTTGAACATTCGGCTTGCTGCAATTTCCCATTATGGTGCACGGGGTGTGGGCTTAGCATTTGTCCCCAACGGAGCAAACATGAAAACTTATTATGATTCCCATGAGGGAATGGCAGGGTCCTCGGTATGGAAATGCTGTGCAGTAAGTGATTTTTACTATTGTTATTTAAATTGTTCTGCATCAATAATGGCTATACATACTTGATTTTACATTCAAGTGGTTGATAACTGAATTATAAATAAATCATAATCGACTGAATTTTAGGAAGTAGATCGTAACCTCTCCGTGGACTACATGAACTTTTACGCCCGTATGTTTGCAGATCACGAAGGACAGTTTAACGCTACTTTGCGAATTGAATTAATTAAATTGTCTTGAAGATTAAGCAGTTTGCAACTTCAGCGTTTGCCCTACTGAACTTTAAAATAAACACTTATTAAACTATAAATGAACAGAAAGCGTTTGAATTATTGTTACAAAAAATGTTTTAGGTGCAAAGGCAAGTTTTCATAATAATTATGCATTTGGTATTTTACATTGAATCAGAAATTAATACATAATTGAGTCAGCAATCTTTACCATTTACCATCATCCGCTTGCTCGTCTAATAAAGTCTTGTTAATTCTTCAAAATTAAACGTTCGCCGATTTTCTTTGTATATAATTTTTTTTTTAAATTTGAAATACATGCAAAAACAAAATTTTGTTTCTCTTTCTATTATTATTTTTCCTACTGGTTAAATGGTTATGTTAAGTTTTTGCATTCGGTTTTTTATATTGACTACCAGTAGATCCCCGCGCACTTTGCGCACATCGCTTTACTGGCCTCTAAAACCTTACTTCAGCTTTGCAGACCCCCTTTCCAGCCCCTAGTTCTACTAAAAATTGAAATAATCTCTACGCATTTAATAATTATCCTCACGGAAAAAAATTTACTGATTCTACAATAAAGGAAGGAATTTAGTGGCTATTAAAGAACCTAGTCATTTATGAGTCCCGCGGGGTGTTTATTGATTAAACACCGAATGGACGTCTCGGCAAACGTTTATTCGGAATGATCAAAACGTTTGATAAACGAATGATTTACATTTAAGTCCTGGCAGTTACGGTATCTTGCATAGCAAATTATTTATAACTCCATTTTAATACTTCTTTCAATGTTTATTAAATGGAGATGTTCAAAAATTTATTGGTGTAGTTTTGATTTTTAAGGGACAAATTACGTATCATAGGCTTTTAATAAGAATTTTGTGTACACCTTAATATCACTAACAATTTTGTACACTAATTTTAATACATATTTTGAAATTGTTTATTTTAATGTTTAATAATTCCCAATAATAATGACTGACATATGCATATTTATGTAATAATATAATATTGAGATCATATATCTGCAAATCTAGCCGGAGTTATTTAGAATAATCTGCCGCGTTGCCCTTTCGCGATAACCTCCTTGGTAGAGCATCGTAAATTGTGGCGAACAGATGATCTTAACCAGTCCATGTTCTGATTATACATATTTCATGGTAAGCAATACATGAGCGTACGGTTCAAATGTGATGATAAAGCTCGCTTGACATTCCGTACGCTGAAACAACGTTGACAATTCATACCAAAAACGTGACACACTTATAGAATAAAGTTTTGCAAGGCATTACACTGAACTCTCGCTATAGGAGAACGCTATGTATCACCAAAATCTGCCTCTTGTATAGAAATTCTCATATAGAGAGAGCTCATATGCATATAACCATGAATGATATGCGAGCCCAAAGAATCTCTTACAAAGAGAGTTCTCTTATATGAAAATCTCTTATAGCAGGAGTCCAATGTATAAAGTTCCGTCTGACTCATGCAAAAAGTACTTAAACAACTAATACAAGTTCGTGTCCAAGTATTTTTAAACTTTGACTTGAACACAACCATGACTTGGGCTTCCAGCACAATTTTGTTACTTGAACACGAATACACATGACTCAAACCAAAATCTCGTGTACGGATGAAGATCTGGAGCCAGCTGGGTGTTATTCACACACGACCTGATTTCTTCACGTTTTTTCGAACATTGACATGTAAGTAAATTTATTAATTTAAATTAACATCCTATCGGTTATGCTATCATGCACGGCAATAAACGAGCTGGAAACCTCTAGGTCTTAATGTCATACGGTGAAGTTTAAGGAATTTAATTTTGTAGTTCTATATGCTGTACAACGTAATTTCCATTTATGAAACTTGCCCATTAAAAATTACTGTAAGAAATAAATGATTTTAGCTTTTTAATCAGAACATTTGAGGCGTCGTCTAATACATTGATCTCAAACATTGACACTCAGTAACTTTAAAGCTTATCTGCAGAGGTTTTCGATGATATTTTATTTTACCACGAATTTGTGAAAAACTGATAGACTGCATCTAAATTAAACCATTTAGGCACAACAAAAATTTTAGTAACTTTGCATGTATTTAAACGGGGGCGCAAAAGGTCAAATTTAGTGGTTTTACCATGACGGCAATTGCCGGAAAACGGTGCGACCGATTCTTATGATTTTTGATGCAATTGAAAGATAAAACAATAATCTCGGCATACATTTTTTAAATTTAGGAATTTTTAATTTCTTAATGTGAAAATGCCTAATATAGACCTAAAAATATAACTTTCTTATAAACTTTCAAGTATAAATAGCGACGAAACTCTTATGGCATATTGTTTATTGAATTCAGCACAAAAACCTACCCCATGATCACTAAACAACGAAATTTTAGTAGACGTACAGTTTGCACCGTAAAATTCTAAAGGTGCTAAAAATCGATTTCCTCAATACGAATTTTTTATTGGTTACTGTTAAATCCGATTTCATATTTGTGATCTTCGCGTCATTTGCTGCATTTTGAGTTTAATGTTGAGCACTTTGCGTTAAAAGCTGGCTTTGCGATACTTTATGAGACTGAAAGTAAATGTTAGGCCGAGTTTCAACAATTAAAAACAAAATCTCTCCAGCTACGTAGAATTGATAACCGATTGATTGGTTTTATTTAGATGCAAACTATCAATTTTTCACAAATTCGTGGTAAAACTAAAATATCATCGAAAACCTCTGCAGATACGCTCTGAAGGTACTGAATAGGAATCTTTTGTTTAATACTTAAACGTGAGATTTAAAATATTGATAATGTACAATGACTGACTTATTTAGGCCATATACGTCCCAGCAACGTTCTAGATAGGCTAAATGAAAATTACTAATCAGAACATTTTGCGGCGTCGTGTAAATTAGTAATATAAAGCGGTGACGCACTAGCAATGAGAATCTTGTTTTCATACTCCAAACGTGAGATAGAAATTTAGAGGCTTAAAAAATTTATAATGTAGAATGATTGACTGTTTAAGGCCATATACGTTCTAGCATCATTCTAGTTAGGCTAAATGGAAATGCAAAAAAATCGACCACCCATACATATTGGGTGCGACTGAAAACAGAGGTAATCTCTTTGCCTTTAATTACAATCTAAACCTGAAAACTTTCACCAGCTTTTACGTAATGTGTGGAATGTACTAACGAATATAACCTTTGTGTGTCACGGACGTGTTTGTTAATTAAAAACTGCTTTGCCGTCCTCACACATATTTGGTGTGTATGTATGATGTAAACGTGGTAGACTGTGAATATCCACGCAGTTTCTAATGTTTCAATAATGCCAGTTGCCGTATCAGAAATATGGAATTAGAAAATGTTGTCATACTATTAGAGATATAGCCAAATGAAACGAAACTTATTATTAGCCGCTTGGACGAGACGATTCAAGATTTGACAATTTACGACAATTAAAACTCAACAATAATTAATCACAACTGTTGATCTTTATAAGTAAATGTTGAACGAAACAACCAAGATTCAAATACAATAAAACATGTATTTTCGAGACGCTTTACGAAACAATAAGTAAATCTGCGACTGAAGTGAGAACAAAGCTGAGCATGGTAAGGATCATTCCCTTATCAACCATGT
Organism: Lipothrix lubbocki; assembly: GCA_034696945.1. NCBI lineage: Eukaryota > Metazoa > Arthropoda > Collembola > Symphypleona > Sminthuridae > Lipothrix > Lipothrix lubbocki. The sequence continues at coordinate 6,840 of JAQGAK010003706.1, forward strand.
ACATCGAGCCAATACTAATTCCAATTGGCTTAACGCTTCGAAGAAACTTTTTCACATGTAATGGCTGCTGTCGAAAATCCCAGCTATTTAGCATATTCTTCGAGTTTTCAAGAATTGCAGCAGCAGCCGATAAAATATTTAGTAGTATAAGGAATGTGATTCCCCCATTTATAAACAATATTAGCCCAATCAAATTTCTGAATCTTATGAACGCGAATGTGCAGTAAATCACAATAAATAGTGCAAAACATTTCCCTGTAGGTGCGATGACTGGACAATATACGCCCGTTCCAAACGTGTATAAAACCTGGAGTTCTCGAATGGTCTTCATAAAAACAACGGGATGTCGTGCAGAGTCTTCAACTTTGTCGTTCGGAACGTTTAAGCTAAAATAATAAAAAACCCCTTTACATTTGTTTCCTTGGACGCAGAAACTAAATCAACTTTATATGTTTAGCTATATTGATGGAAAACGACGACATGTAAATTGGCTTACACTTACTTTAATTGCGTCAAAAGAACTGACGCCATGTTCGTTATTTCCATCATATGAAAAAATAGTACAAATATGCACGCATTCAATGCATAACAAAATAAAGCAAAGACACTATTTTGAATGCACTGAATTGCAATGTAAAGCCACAGCGGTAAATCGAAATAGATTAATGATGTGAGGGTCAACGGCATTTGTGGATTAAGAACTATATAGGGTACGATCGCGATGTTAATAATAGTGGATACGTAAAAATGGACCATCATACTTGAACCGGATTTGTCCGCTTTGACTTGCTGGCGAAAAGACATGAGCTTTTCATAATTAGGCATGTAACTTTCTGCAAGAATTTGAAACAAGAAACATGAGTACATATGTACAATGAACACAGAAAATACAGAGCATATAAAATAAAGTCTAACGTTTATCTCTTACTTTTGAACTTGATAGCAAAATCGATCAACATCCAATGAAACGAGTAAAGTTCACTCGTAAAGAGTTTTCCATCCACCCACACTACCATTAACAAACTGTAATATAGAGTAGCAACTATGGAGGCGAAATAGTATCCACTCTGAGTGCTTGTAGGATTAACCCATTGCGATGCGTTATAGGTTCGGAGGCCAGCCCAAACGAAGCCTAAAACTAGGCCCATCCATGTGGAATAAAATACGATGCGGTCAATTATACTTGTCGCTTTGTACAATGTTCTGCTACGTGAATTCCAGCGATATGGGATAATTCTCAACAAACTTGCTCGCTGATAGCCCGTAAAGATATATTTTCGAGTAAGTGGTCCTAACATTTTTTTTTTAATAAAAATTAAATTGTTCCGCAAATTGTGAATTCTCCGGGTGAAAATTTTTTAAATGGTAAATTTGATCCTAAATCTACTCTAAAGATTTCAGGAGACTCAGACTGACGTATTGTGGGTATTTTTACGCTCAAAATTACAGAATTTGTAAAAACGTGGTTTTATGGGAGAAATTGAAAACAATTTGTTTCAAATTATTGAAGTTATGCACACCAGAAGTTGACAAACTACAGTCGGTTCCTTGTGTGCAATTGTTATTAAAGAAGTTTGCTAAAATTTGGAGAATTTCACTAGCAACGAATCTAAGAGTATGTGTTCCAACTAAAGGACACGAATAGGTTGCTCCAGTAAAGTTCCTTGCGTATATATTCTTTAGGCTTTTTATAATTTATAGATTTGTTAAAAGGGTTGGTGTTGTCCTTCGTGCGTATGTATGATACATATTATATTTCACCAAACCCATAGAAACCGTTGTAGTGTTGAGATATGAGTAACTTTATATAAACTAAAATTTTTATCTTGTCTGAGGTCTTCGTGACCTAAATTCCTGGATGAAATTCCATCATTTTAGCTTTTTAATCAGAACATTCAGAGCGTCGTATGAATTCTTAATCGCAAAATGTAGAGCATGTAGTCTTGTGTGTGAGGACTTTAACGTTTGTGAAATCATATACGCAATCAATTGGAGAGACACACCCATGGCGAGCGCAAGACATATAGTTGAACCTTCTTTTTAAAAGCACATTATATAGGTATGTAGATATTTAGGTTGAATAATGATATGAGTGTCAATGGCAATGCTTTGTAATTTAATTCTTGGTACGAAATAGGAAATACTAAATTTGTAGAATTAACGGACGATATTATTTCAATCCACATTACTATCGCAGCTCTGAAAGGTCAAAAAACATCGTTAACCTCGTTTTAATAAGAATAATTTTTTAAGTCCTATTCTCAATTGATTGAATATATGCGACATATTAAATATTTGGTATGCCAAGAACCAGTAAATTCTTAATTTTATGGGTTGCGCTATATGGAGTCTTGTCATGTACACGCATTCACAATTTAGGTCCCGAAAATTTCTGGGGGGACATTAGCATAGCCTGTCAACCCGGAATTAAATTCTGAGGTGACAGTGGCCCCATGTCACCCTGGGTGCTAAGGTCGTATTTGCTGACAATTAAAATTACTTTTAAATCAGATCCGGCATTTCCAAAATTTTTTGACTCCCAGGACTTCGAAGGGTTGTGTGCAACTATGAGCGGCTGGGTTAATATTTTAGGGCTGGAGGAAAAATATTTCCCACAGTTAACATGTTAAAATATGCCCTGGGTTACGTTTGCGTTTGAGCAAACATGAAACTATATGTGACGTACATATGTCTACATTTCAACACACACCGGTCGTAGCGTTGTTTTAGGGTTAGTTATTTCCGTGGATTGGTTTGCGAACTTGACCCGACCTTGAATTGCCAAGTATTAATATCAGGCAAACCTGAACTTGTGACTTCTGGTCCAAGGCAAAACTTTGCCTGTCAAATTGATGGCTTAAAATATCTTTCGTCAAGACCCGAATATGATTTCATACGCCTACTTACGGTTACTTGTTATAATTCCTGAACACGAACTTAAACTGATCATGAACTCGAATCTGAATTTTTGTGTATTTCCACGAACTTCCAAAAAATGCGAATTTCGTGCATACAATCTGAAATCCGGTAGTTATATACGGTAAGTCAAGAGGTGAGTATATTTTTTATTTTTCGACTTCGTCAGTGAAGCACTAGGTTGCACTAAAAAATCACCAATTCTATGCGCTGAAATGAGACCATGTGATTCCCAATTGTAAAAAAATCCCGTTTGCCTTCGCAGCACTCCTTTTTTCCCACGAAATTGTCCTGAAGTATGTCTAAATGAATTAGCTACTTTTTATTTAATTGCGGCATGATGTTTTGCTGACGTCTTTTAATTGCATCAATTGTATATTAACTAATGATACTAGTATCATTATGCGATGCTTATTATACTGGACTCTCGCTATAAGAGATCTCCATATAAGAGAATTCTCTCTGTAAGAGATCCTTTGGGCCAATATATCATACAAAGTTACATTGTGCCAACGTAAATACCCTTTATGTACCAATAATTACGGTGTAATTACCTACCTCGTTAAAGCATAGCCGTAGCTATTAACGACACACGTAATTACAAGCGAAGCAATCTCACTGCTATTAAATTATAAATTACCCCTCTATTTTTAATATGGTATGTACCATAATCGAAGAGCTATGTAGCTCTTCGATTATAGCAAATAATCAAAAATGCTAGCGAAAACCAAAACAAATGCAAGCGAAAAACCAGAAAATGCCAGCCGAATACGACAAAATACCAGCCTAATACCAGAAAATTTTAGTAAAAAATTAGAAAATGCCAGTTACAAACCAAAAAATGTCAGTAAAAATTCAAAAAATGTCAGTAAAAATCAGAAAATGTCGTAACAAATTTATTTACATACATATATAGAATTATACGGTTTATACGTGATAGTTGGAATAAAATTCAAAATGTCCTTAGTTATGTAAAGCTTTAGATGACCTAATTTACATAGAATTGTAGTATCTGTACATACTAAATTACATAAAGTTCAAACCTGTTTACAATCACAAACTGTACTAAATTGCATTTAGTTTTAAATAAAAAACTTTTGAATGTGCTACATTAGATAAAGTTTAAATGTACAAAATTTCATAAAATTCCGAATTTAGTAAATTGCACAAAATAGAAATTTTATTAAAATAAAATAAAATCCAATGTATTTAGTTGTGTACATATGTAAGTAATTGTATTTACGAAATATTTTGTTGACTCACATCTCATTCTTAACAATTGTAAAAACGGGCATTTTTTTAATAAAAGCAATTTTGTCTGGCTAAACTTTGGAAATATGTTTATTCATTAGACTTTAGGCTGCAGGATTTTTGCACTGAGTGTTTCGTAACCATTCTCACGTGTCTGACCGATGTTGGGTTTTGTAGAGACCTAGAGAAATAAATTCTGAAACTAACTTAAATTTTAGGTGTAGGTATATTTATGTATGGTTTTCATTGATTTGGGCAGAGCCCCTTCAATATTAGTAATTAAATTTCAATTATAGGCAATCACATTCAATTAGGCAACTTAAATTTTAGGTTTACAACATGAATACCCGTTGAATGTTGTAAGCAGATAGGTTATTCGTGCAGAGTCGCTATAACGGCCGCAATGTTTATACAAAGCATGCAAATCAATTGACTATAATTCGTAAATTGTATGACAAGCTTATTTACAACCTCGAACTTAAGCGGCTTTATTATTTATAATTTCTTGAGATCGATGTGCACTTCATGAAGGCCATCAATGAAAAAAGCGATAACCATGCAGTATAAAACAAGTAGCAACAATAATTCCAGGTATGTGGTACAATTGCGTCTACAATCATGCTAAAGAGAAACAATGAAGATATGTGTGATCAAATCCTTTACAGTATAATTTCTGCTGTTTAAAACGTTAGTCAGGATTTGAATTTGTAGAATACTAAAAAAAGTTGTCATTATATTTACAAAGCTAACTGGCACAAATAATAGTGAGAAAATATTTTTTGTTTTTGGACTTAATCAGCGAAGCAACAGGTTGCAGTGAAAAATCACCAATTCCAGGCGCTGAAATGGAAAAATGCGATTACAAGATGTAAAAAATCCCGTTGGCATTCGCAGGACTTCCATTTTCGCCCAAAAGTGTCCTGTGATATTTTCTAATGAATTACCAACATTTTATTTTATTGCGTCCTGATGTTTCGCTAACGACTTGCATCGATTGTATATTAGTATTATTATGCGAGGTTTATTACTAATAATATATTATTACATAAATATAATTATGACAGTCATAATTATGTATTGGGAAATAATTTTGTTGTGCAGTACAAACTCAATTTTACTAAGTATGGATACACTTGAAACTCAATGCAAATATGCACTAATTACATTCATTACATCGTGCCAACTCACGTTCTCGTTACATATAGTTACAGTGTTATTAACTACCTCGTTCAAGCTGAGCCACAGCTATTGACGACACGAGTTGACATACATGTAAGTAAATACAATCGCAGTAAAACAGAGTCGCTATAACCTCTTCCCGAGAGCGGTTCTAAACTGTCCCAAACCGATGATTTTTATCAGTCAATGTGCTGGTTGTACATATTTAAAGGTAAACAATACATGAACATACGGTTTAAATCTGATCAGGCAAACCGCTTGACATTCTGTACTCTTAATCACTCTTACTAATTCAAACGCGAGCGGAAATCGACATGTACAAAATCGGTGCATGTGAGCTTACGGATGATATCATCGCTACTGCTAGAATTAGTGAGTTACTACAGTTTATCATAGCTTCGAGTAGATTCACTAATATAGTAGTGTAAGTAGTTTCTTTTAGGGTAATCTGCAATGGGCCCGCATAGGTGGCCTGAGCAGTCCTTCGCACTGTTATAGGTTTGGAAGAAGCCCTTAGCATAATAATAATAATGTTTTTGAAGATAATAAATCAAACCAAAGCAGCATAATAAACATCCACAGTTGGTTATAGGGTATATAGGGTCTACTATGAGGAATTATCAAATGGTCAGCTTACTCTACCACGAGAATTATTTCAATGTGTACAATCCAATTTAAAGATTTATGTCTAGGAAATTACTATAATTAAAAAATCGTTAAGATTACTACCGTTGCAACGGTGGAATCTAGCATTTCTGGTAGTGCAGCAGCAAGCATTATGCAATAAATCGAAAATAAAAAAAAAAATAATGAATAAATTAAATGTTATTTAGTTTTATATGCACACAGCATATTTATGTGGCGTTAGAAATGCTTCGAATTTGTCATTTAATTGTTGTTTTGTTTTAAGAACGCCGAGACCTTCGCGCATTCTTCATGTTTAATGGCTTTATTGTTGCAAAGCATTGTCTAAACCTACGTACGTATAAGTAAATTTGAATTTACTGGTTCGGTTCAACTGCAACTTTATTTTAGTCTTAAGTCGTAATAAGTATTTGCAGTTAAGATATAAAGCGAAACAGGTACATAACCATTAAAGGAAGCAATAACATAATGCATCCAAAATTGGGTTGTATAGGTGCTCTTATACTTGCTGCTGCCATTAACTGTAAGTTTTCGTATTTTCCCTGCTTTCATTTGTGTGCCGCCGCAGTAACTAGTAAATTTGATTTTAACAGTCGCTGCAGGCATAAACATAAAACTTACTTCAAGGCTTGCGCATGGAATCTGTGTAACTCAGGACAAGTTTTTAAGGGATGGACATTCGCCGCAAAAAGTGACCAGGCCCATCAATGAAATTATAGACAAAAGCTGCTATTATTGGTATCGGAATGTAGGTAAGAATAAAAACGTACTTTTTGTACATAATTTGCCAGGTTCAGAAAACACTCAGCGATAAAACTGTTAGCAAAAAACCGCGGAAAAAAAATCGCCGGTAAAAATATCGCCTATCGGGGTAGACAATTCTGAGGAAAAAACTCCCCATAAAGAAAACAATTCACAGCAAAGTTTTGAAGTGGGGTCGCAAGCGAGTACATCAAACGTGTGCCGAGCGCGCGTAGATCTACTTGTTTATTATATTTAGGAAATTATATATTACGGCCCTTTCAAATATATTTTTTCCACTAACTCTTGTATGACTAGAAGTATACTAGTTAAATTACATATGTATATTTTGAGGATATAACAACAGGTTTCAATTGAATGAATTGGAAAATCATTGCAATATTTGTCGATAAAGTTTAAAATAGTCAAAATTTCAACAAATATTTTACAGCCAAAAATACATTAGATGAATTGGCCGGTTCCTACAGTCCTTAAAAAAATTTACCACCCGTTAGGAACTGTGCTTTTGCTGTTGTTAAGCTCTGTTTACTTTTCCTCCTATGCTTACGCATTGGCTGATCAGCTGTTGTGTTTCTGTATATAGTCTGCTTCTGTGTGTAGTGTTGGTAT
>JAQGAK010003707.1:0-14201 GCA_034696945.1 Lipothrix lubbocki
TTTGACAATTATCGCTTATTCCAATATTCCTCTATTCAATACATCCTATCTTGGACATTCCCTTTACTTATCTCTAATTTCCTTATTCATACTTTTATCCTATATAGTATAGTAGCTATGGCGTAGACAAGTGTTGTTGTGTTAGGTAGAAGGTTTCAATGTTTACCGGGATTGACTTCCTTATATATTGAATATACTTATAATTTTTTTGTATTGGCTTGGAATTTATTTTCATTGACTTGTAAGGTATTTTGTACTGAAGTAGAATTAATTTTGTATGCATTTCCATTCTAGTAATTATTATTTGTTGTTTATCGAATTTATTTTGTGTGTTTTAAAATTATCGTTTTTTATTTTTTATTTGTTAATTTATTGGTAATTTCAAAACTTAATGTATTATTCGAAATTATTTAAACATGATTTTATTTTGTATTTATATTACTATATTTTATTATTATTTAACAACTTTTTCCTGTTGCATTTGTTCGAACTTAAACTTATTTAATCGTAATTAGTTTTGTATTGATTTGTATTTTCCTTATTCATTTGTAATTTACTTCAAATTCATTTGTAATTTATTTTGTATTTATTTGTAATTTATTTTGAATTCATTTGTGAATTATGTTGTATTAATTGGTAATTTATTTTGTATTTATTTTTGTAATTTATTTTGAACTGATTTGTGAATTATTCTGTATTTATTTGTAATTTATTTAAAATTAATTTGTGAATTATTTTGTATTTAATAGTAATTTATTCTGAATTCATTTGTAATTTATTTTGAATTGTTTTGTAATTTATTTTGAATTGTTTTTTAATTTATTTTGAATTGATTTGAGTTATTTTGTATTGATTTGAGTTATTTTGTATTTATTGATATTTACTTTGTATTTATTTGTAATTTACTTTGTATTACTTGCAATTTGTTTTGTACTGTTTGCAATTTGTTTTGAATTAATTTGTAAATAATTTTGTATTTATTGGCAATTTGTGTTCTTTTTAATTGTAAATAATTTGTAAATAATTTGTAAATAATTTGTAAATAATTTGTAAATAATTTGTAAATAATTTGTAAATAATTCGTAATTATTTTTTTAAATATGTACTTTGTAAATAATTTGTAAATACCTTGTTAATTATTGGTAAATTATAATATTTTATTATTTATAGTTATTTTGTAATTTTGTTGATAGTTTTAGTTAAATTAAATTTATTTAGTTTCCAAAGTATATGCATTATTTTAAATAAATCATTATGTATTTATTTTTCAGTTTTGTACTTTTTGATTTATTTGGTTTATTTTCATTGGTTCAGTTTTTTTTATTAAATTAAAATGCATTATTTATTTATTGTCATATTTGTTTTAATTATATTTGCAATCAATTTTAATTTAGTTTTTATTTATTTTAAATAGTTTTACTCCAGTGGCGTAGCCGGGGGCGGCTACGGGGCAATAGCCTTCCCTCCTTGGGATGTAAAATATTAAAAAAATTTGTAAATAAAAACTAGACTTCATTACTTCAAATACCTGTTTTTGTATTAAGTACATGCTTAAATTCCAGAATCCTAAATTTGTTTAGCTCCTCGAAAATTTCAAAACAAATAGTTTTTATGCATGTAGACCCTTTTACATATAAAGTAAGTTGTTAAAGTAATGGGAATGTATGGAGTGATGGGAGTACCAAAGATCTTTGTGAGGGTTTCACGGATTTGCAGTTTCAGAAAAATTTATAAGTAGATTTTCATGATCATGATCACAGGCGCTTTACAGATAATAAATGGACTACTGTAGGTTTTCGGGGTATAGAAAAATTCGCATTTGTTTGCTGTAAAACTTGGTTTGCGTTATTCATTTCATAACAGTAAATCTCAGTTTAAGTATTAACAATTAAAAAAAACCAAAGCCCTCCCTTCACACCTAGTGAATTGATAAGCTAAGACGATATTACCGCGAACCGCAATCCCGCCGGTCTTATACTAAAAACAAAGCAAATGACTCGTAGGTCCTTAACATTATTCCCGATTAATAGCAAATACCGTCTAGAAAAATGTGGTATTGAGACAATCAATTTTTAGCTCCTTTGGATTGTTGCGGTGCAAACCGCACGTGTATTAAAAATTCTTTGTGTAATGATGTAACTAAGGGTAACGCTTTATGTTGAATTCGAAAAAATGTGCCATATTATATCCTTGGTCAAAATGTTGACTTGGAAAGCTTAAAACGCTAAATTTTGTTGTCTAAATGGCACATTTCAATGTAAAGAAATGCTAAATCTTCTATATCTTTAAAATTTACCTTGTATTTATGTTAAATTAGTTTTGTCAATATTTCGAATTTATTTTGTATCTATTTTGTAAATATATCCAACTCATTGCGTAATTAAATTTAGGTTGTTAATATTGACAATTTATTTCATAAATATTTCCAACTTAATGTGTAATTATTTTTTAATTTATTTTGTAAATAGTTTACATTCATTTTGTTAATAGTTTACATTTATTATATTTATTTTAAATTTATTCTGTTATTAGTTCAAATGTATTGTATTTGTTTTAAATTTATTCTTCATTTATTTAAAAGTTGTTTTGCATTCAAATTGTTGTGTATTAATTTCTAATTTATTTTGTATTTATTTTAAAATTGTCTTGCATTCCATTTATTTTGTAATTATTTGAAAAATGTCTTCTATTCAATTTATTTTGTATTTATTTTAAAATTGTCTTGCATTCAATTTGTTTTGTAATAATTTTAGAATTGCTTTGCATTCAATTTATTTTGTATTTATTTTGAAATTGTCTTTCATTCAGTTTGTTCTGTAATAATTTTAGAATGGTTTTGCATTCAATTTATTTTGTATTTATTTTAAAAATGTTTTTATTCCATTTGTTTCGTATTTTTCATTCAATTTTTGTAAGGTTGAACTACAAAGTGTTCAAATAATTCGGTTATTGGTATTAACGCCAACATAAACAAAGAGGAAGGGGGGAGCGCTGAAGAGTAGATCGAACGTCCGAGAAACGCGCGAAGATCTACTCGTAATTAATATGAGCAAAAAATAAACGACTTATAAACACGATTGAGTTTCAATGTTTTAATATAGAATGTAATTAAAATATGAAATACGATTATTATTAAAATATTTAATATTATGTATAAATTATATTATTATTAATTAGTTATTAAATATTTTTTCGTTTTTAATTTTAAGCTAACGGTAGAGCGGCATCGTATCATATTCAGAACAATTGTCTTTACCATCCATATATAAATGATCCTGTTAAAAAATATTACATGAGCGGATGCATTTTATCAGTTCAATCTTACACGCTGGATATAGCGCTTACCTTCAAAACGTCACAAACTTACGTGAAAACGTTATGGAAGTTGTATTATTTGTGCCAAAAAGCATATTACAAGTACTCAACCTAAAAGCAAAAATGCAAGTTTGTGGTCAATTAATTTTTGAATTCTCTTTTGAACTTGTCCATGACTTGAACTTGAAGTAAAATTTTGTTACTTGAACGCGAACATGGCTTGAAGTGCAATTTCTTCTACGGATATTGCTAATACCCGAAATTGACCCGAATGCTTCAAGTATTTTTTGTGGATTCGAACGCGACCCGAACCTGAACATGATCTAAAATATTCGCGTACTAAGTAAACTTGAAAACAACTCTGTTGCTAATTGTTTGAACTTAACGAACTCACCTAACCTAAAATATATTATTTATTCTGTAAATACATAAACTATTTGGAATGTGTTTATTTATTTTGCAATATTTGCCCATTTATTTTCAGTGTACAGAATGTCCAGTAATCTGAGCGCCCGGTAATTTATTTACCTTGGTGATATTTAAAATCGATGTTTATGTAGAGAATCTAGGCATGTATTTAGTTATGAACGCGAGCAAAAAGGTTAAAAAAACTTCGAAACGCGACAGTTTCGTGTTATTATACTTTCGCCAGGGACACCGAAAATTTAACGCAGATTATATTTTAAACCTTCACAGATTTAAATGAAATACTCAGGACATCTTCCTTTCAGTAAATCAATCGAGCCTCATCTGATTTGAATGAAATTTTCAAGAACCCTTCTCCTCATTAAGTCATTAGGGGATTACATTATAAATTTTTCAACAATCGCAGCGGTTTGACCTCCAGGTCACCAAACATTTAACCCGGGTCAAACTCATTTTCAGGAACCATTTTATTCAATAAGTCATTAGAAGGTTACATTAGACAATTTTCAAAAAATCGTAACCGCCTGAACTTCAGGTCATCGAACATTTTACCCAAGTGAAACTGCAAAATCCTAATTGATTATTTAAATGAACTTTTCAGGAACCCCTCATAAAATTATTAGGATGTTAAATTATAACTGTTTCAAAACGCGTTGACCTACAAGTCAACAAAAATTTAACCCAGGATAATTGCAAAAAAAATTTAATTAACAATAAAGGGTCTCATAAAATTATAAGGTTAAATTACGACTTTTTCGAAAATCAAAATGGTTTAATATGTGGGTCGCAGAAACATTCACTCTGGACCAACACTGATTATAATGATAATTGCAAAAAGGTTTTCTTTTATGAATCATTAGAATGTAGAGTTAGGGTTCTTTTAAAAATCTTAAGTGTTTGTTATCTGAGTCAGCTAACATTTAATACTGGTCAAACTGCGAACCTTGCCAAAATGCAATGAAATTTCCTGAAAACAATTGCAATAAATCAATACGATGTTAAATGAAACGTTTTTAGAAAATCTTGACCGTTTGAGTTCTTCTGGGTCACCAAACATTTATCAGAGGTCAAACGAAAACATTTACAAATTCCAATTACTAGATAAATAGAAAACCCTCGATTTTCGACATCAATTTGAGATTGAATTACGAAGGTTTCAAATATACACTTTGTTTTATCTCCAAGTAAGGTACATTTAAAATGGGTCAAATTGCAAACCTTGCTATATCTGTATATAAAATGCTCACAATAAAGCATCGGCATTTGACGTCATAGCTTACAGCATCGCATTTATTTAAAAATATATAATAAAATACGTTATTCTGACAAACCGCAATATGTAGTTCAGAAAAATTACTAAATCATAAATCTGTACTTTTGAAATAATTTTGATCTACCAGCAGCTTACAAGGAAATCGCACAAATCTGTGTAAATCGCTGGATTTTATATGCAAAAACAATTTTTGAAAATACATAGTTGTTTAATGCAGACTAAAGCTTTTCCCTTAATAACAGCAATTAAAAAATCACTTTGCCCCCGGTGAATTTTATTCCAATTTAATTGCTTTATAAATACATGCAACAATTCCGTGCGTGAACGTATTCATTCAAACGCGGTGAAAAAATTGATTCAATTGAATAAACGTGAACTGAGCAACAAATTACAAATATCATTTTGAATACACGTGAATTGAACGTTAGCAGAATTGAAGGAACGTTGAATTAAACTTACGTTTCTGTATTAAATTTGAATTGAATCGAATGGAATGCAAAAGACCGCTTTGAAATAAGTATTTAGGAAAAAAGCAACCAAATTCAATCTTTTTCATAAACGTACTTAATGTTTAGTGAATGTGACAGTATTAATTAGTAATATTGTAGTTTTTTACATATAAGTCTTTTGCTGCCCTTAAAAGTGTCTTAATAACAAATGAAGTAAATGAATGAATATAAACTAGTGAATGAATTTAAATTAAATGTTTTATGTGCGCACGCAAAAAATGAGTGAATTGAATTGAACTTTTCAAAAACAAATTTGAACGAGTATAAGGATAAAAATGAATTGAACGCGAACAAATTTAATCGAGTAAAAGTATAAAAATCAATTGAACGCAAACGAGTGTGAATGAGTAAAATAATAAAAATGAATTGAACGCAAACACACTTTGCAAGGTACAAATAAAATTGAATTGAACTTTTTAAACAACCATTGAATTGAACTTTTTAAACAACCATTGAATTGAACTACCTAAAGTTGCAGGTATAGGCTTTTTTAGTGATGTGTTGGAAAACGCTTTCAGGAACCATTTTCAACGAGTATAAATTAAGAATAATTCCAAAAAGAATTGCATTTTCACCCCCGAGTCAACGAATATTAAATCTTTAATGGTAACGCAATAGAAAGACGGAATATTTTTTTTAACTTGGGGTTTCCTTTGAAAATGTTCTTGGAAACAGGACAAAATCGATTTGAAGGTTGATATCTACCCTAGAAAGTCTTTAATTGACATTAGGATTGTAGTTGTAAGGTTGCTGCTGATACGCAAATAACCTGGCTATGCAACAACCGATAATATAATAAATATTGGCATTAAATTGAATTAACAAATTAATAAATTGTATTCCCCTTCGTTTATTATAAAATTGGCCACTCTAGAGGACAGATTTTCTGTTTTAACATTTTTAAATGGTTCGTTTCATAATGCATGTTATTATTGGGAATTATATTAATTTAGAAAAAATCTAGCAATAGTATTTACCAAAACGTTTAAAAGATTTTTTGTAGGCTATGTGTATTGATGTATAGTGAAGTTAAAAACAAGAGCGCATTAATTATTCATTTGTCAAAAGTGCTTTGTCAATTTGTTCAAATCTTTATCTATATATAACTAATTTGTTATTTAATAGTGATCCAATTGATTTATCCATTTTTTAATTTTGACTTACGTGGTTAATTAATAAATCATTTATATTTATTCACAATATTAGTAGAGCAAGCTTTCGAACAACATCGTTGTTCATCGTCAGTATTCTGAATTTAAATGCTAAATTTGTTAATTTAATTAATTTGCTACTAATTATGTGTTATTATGGTAAAAATTTTAATCTTTGGGCTTTTTAAACTACGATGTACGGATTTTCAGGAACCATTTTATATAATTAGTCATTAGAAGGTTACATTCGACAATTTTCAAAAAATCGTAATTGCCTGACCTCAAGGTCATTGAACATTTTACCCAAGTGAAACTGCAAACCATAACTGATTATTTAAATGAACTTTTCAATGAACCCCTCTCATAAAATTATTAGAGACTAGTTGCAAAGCCTGTCAAAGACAGGCTATAATTTTAAACGTACTATTATTTGTGATTAGATCATATGGCTATCGTTTAGGCATGTTTTAAAGTGAGCAAATCTGCTCCTACTATTCCTAGACGACTGACAACTCAATCCTAGATTTTACATTCCCAAGTTAAAACTTCTTTGGTTGCATTGCATATCCAACTGCAATAGTGAAAACAAAAGCTGTTTGTATATATTTACTGCAACAAAATAACAGGTGTGGCTATTTGATGTTCTCGAAAGTGTACCTGCCCAGTATATCCGGACTTGCAGGGCTTGACAGTGCTAATATGTAATTGAAGGTGTACTTAGAATCGCTCTTTGTTGCTAAAATAACTATATATCGTTACTTGAGGTGCTACTTGGACTACCCACCTTCATTATGAGTTGAGTACAATTACCTCCAACAATTCCAACGAAGTTTGAAATTGATCATATCAACTCATTCCTTTTAAAAATACTTGGATGTTGACTTCAAAAAGTTTCAAATAATTATTTGGAGTTAATGCACTTTGTAGCAATTTGAAGGTGGATAATGCATCTTGTATTAAAACAAATGGAGCGTCTTACCCCTCAAGTAGCGATATGTAGTGATCTAGTTATAAAACAAATATTTCAAATATTGTATTTCAAAAACTGATCTGCAAAATTGTTCTAAAGTTATTAAAAAGAATTTATTTAAAAAATTTGGACATATGCCTAGAGTCCTGAATACCCGCCTAATATGCCGGGCATATTAGAAGCTGGATATTTCGAGGCATATTGGGCATGCCCAACGGCGCATAGTCGAGGCATGCAGATATCGTCATTTAAATATTGCCAACTCTGATTGGTACAGTTCACATTCTGCGGTTAAGTTTTCGGTGACCTGGAGGTCAAACCGTTTATCGCGAAAATTCTAATTTAACAGCGTTTACAATTTCAAAAGGAATGAAAATCACAGCAAATAGACACTCACTAACTTACTGCAATTTTATTGTCAAAACAGATGGCTGCATGTTCATATGTTATTCGTGTCACCATGACCATGACCTAAGTACATCCCCACGTAGCGGCATATTCATGCTAATATCGAAACAGCATGTAGTAGGCGAATTATCTGAAAGTACCAGTAGCATCATAGCTGATGTCTTAATGTTCTAAATAACTTAAGCATACCCGAAATACATAATTGAAACGTATCCACGGTGATCCATTAAGATACTGCCGCTGGATGCAGTTGGTACTTTAAGATGCTTTGACGATGAATGTGCGTCATAGGTCATAGTGCTTAGTACATACATGTGTTCATAGGAAGACATAACAGACCGTCGACAAACTAAAACAGGAGCTTATATGATTTGGGGTCAACATGAATTTAGAAATTTCCGATAGTATAAACATAGGTTTATTTCCTCATGTTCCATAGGCTCAGATCCCAATGTAAAAACATTTATGTTTATATAAGCCTCTTTTCGCAAGCGTGATTTCATATAAGCTCCTTGTTTGTCCGACGATATGTTGATAATTGCAAATACATTTACATGTGATCAGATAATGGCAAATAAACATATGCAGGTATCTGTGATATAAACATCTTTGATTTTAGTGTCACCGAATAAAGATTACCAATGACCTGCTAAAATTAGAGGTCCCTGAAAGTTCCTTCTGAATCGGCGATGGTTTGCAGTTTGACCTTTATTAAAAGTTTGGTGACCCAGAGGTTAAAACTGTTTTGATTTTCAAAAAAGTTCTGATTTAATCTCCTGATGATTAAATGATGGAACTATTTCCTAAAAATTTCATTATAAATTCGGTTGAGGTTTGCAGTTTGACCTGGGTAAAATGTTCGAAATCAGGTAAACCATTTTTGATTTTCGAAAAACCTCTAATTTATAATTCTAATGTTTTATTGAGGGGAAAGATTCCTGATAATTTTATTAGAATCAGCCAAGGTTCACAGTTTGACCTGAATTAAATGTTTGGTGACCTAGGGACAAACCAGTAAATGTAAAGAAACTCGCCTTTCCAAGTTTTCTTCAACCCCTTTAAAATAACATCGATGTTATTCAAATAGGATCCGCGGTTTAGGTGGAGATAGCGCTCGCAGAAACGTGTACCATGGCCTGTTTCACAAATCTTCACTCCGCTTTTTTCAATTTTCATTTTAAATTTTGTCAATCTTTATAAGATACTCTTCACGTTATTATTGTTTCAGCTAAATATGACTTTCCAAATTCACATCAATGTTTTCCAGTTTTTGACTTCACACCAATCTTATTGCATATCAAAATCTTAAAAATTCTTTGATTCGAAAATCTTAAAAATGCATGTACTTCCAAATAAACATGCATTATGAGACAAAATATTAGCAATAGTTTTAAAAGAGAAAATCCGTCCTCTAGTGTGGACAGATTTCATTGACACATTTCCGATTTATAAGGACCACCAATTAGATTTGGTAGAGCTTAAAACTCAGAAATAAAAATAAATTGAAACATGGAAAGAGAAGCAAAATAACTTTAAAGAAATTAAAAGATTTTTTTACCGTGTACTGCCCCCCATAACTCCGTCGGTAGAAAGTCTTTGATAAAGTAAACAAATTCCTTTAAAACAGTACTTTGTACGGTACTTTGAAATTGTTTGATTGCAGTGGTGGGAAATTATAATTCGTAATAAATGCAATTAATTGTCAATTTTAATAAACGAAGAGGACTTTAAAATGTGAAAACTAATGTTTAATCTATTATCCAATATTTCTGAGCCAGGTCATTTACTTATCAACAGTTACCTAAAACCACAATGCCAATGCCCATTAAGGATTTTCTTACTTTCTAATTTTAAGGGATTTGTTGTTGTCAACCTTGAAATCTATTTCTATCCTTTTTCCAGGAACGCACAAAAAGGAAGCCCCAGTTTAAACAAAATATTCCGTCTTTCTATTAAGTGATTATTATAGATTTAATGTTTGTTGACGCAGAAACCAAGAGGTATTGATTTTCGGAATATTCATCATTTAACCTTCTAGGAAACGATTTATGTGAATTTGAAAATTTTCTGTTGCGCCAGCTCCTGGAAAAATGTTTACAAATATCATTCATGATATTTTTCAACTGAGCACATATACAGCCGTTGGAAAAAATTAAAAGCTAAAAGTTTTCTACGGGCATTGAGAATTTTGTAAATTGCTGCTGTTTGTGTATGTACGAATGACAATAAATCAAAATGTTACGAAAAGGGCCCTAATCTGCATTAAACAATTTCGTATTTTAAAATTTTGTGTTTTTGGTAGATTAAAATCAACGCTTCACATCGATTTTGTGCGCTTTCTTTGCAAGCTACATGTAATTATCAAAAATATTTCCGAAATTCGGATTTATGATACAGTAATTTTTATGAACCTTGTCACGTAATCTATTTGAATAGTGATGTAAAATGTTAATGTTTTATTCTGAATATTTTATATACGGGTATAATCAAGGTTTGCAATGCGTCCATTTTTAAATGTTTCGTGACCTGGAAAAAAACTGGAAAAAAACAAAGTATATTTATGAAAACTAAATAATCAACCAAGTTTTGTCAAAGTCATATCAAGTCATTCAAGTTTGACCCGGGTTATATGTTTGGTGAGCTGAAGGTCAAGCGGATACGATTTTCGAACATTTCCCAATTTAACACCCCAAAAGTTCAATGGAAGGAAGATTTCCTGAAAATTTCGTTTAAAATCTGACAATGTTTGCAGTTTGACCGGGGTTAAATATTCGGTGACCCAGCGGTCAAGCGATCATGATTTTCAGAAAACTTTCCATTTAGAGTCGTACTCATTTTATAAAAGGAAGATTTTCTGAAAATTAAGTTGAAATCGGTCAACGTTTGCAGTTTGACTTGTGCTAAATGTTCGGGGTCACACCGCTAATCCAAGGGTAACTCAACTTTTGGAATGGCGTCTACACATGATTACCTTGAAATTGACACCAACAAAATTAAATTCGGTTAAGCTGTTTGGTCGGGGATAGTAAACGCAGAATTTACATGCATGTACAAATTTTAACAGAGTAAGGATTTAAAATTAAAACTAAAATGCTAAAGCTATACAAAATTTCAAATGGTTTTGGTTAAAGTATTAAGTATGAAACTCGAAGACGTGAAAAGCAATCGTCTTCTAAAATATTTAAATCCCATCAACGATGCCACATTTTGTTTCATTGTCTTGGAACGTTAAAAGGTAGATTTCTCCGATTTTGTATCTTTATTTTGACCTATAGGTAAAATGTTGGGCGAACTTAAGGTCAAGCGGTTATGATTTCCCGAAACTTCGCCGTTTAACATCCTATTGATTTACTGAAAGGAACATTTCCTGAAAATTTGATTGAAATTGGCCAAGATTTGAAGTTTGACAAGGTTTAAATGTCAACTGCCCGGCAGGTCAAATTATCTGGATTTTTTTTAAAATGTCCAAATCAATCTCATATTAATTTGTTGAAAGGAAGGTGTCCTGATCATTAAAATCGGTAAAAGATTGCAGTTTGACCCGGGTAAAATGCCAACTGCGCGGGAGGTCAAACTGTCGGGATTCTTGAAAAATGTGCAAATCAACCTCATATTGATTTGTTGAAAGGAAGGTTTCCTGAAAATTTCATTCAAATCAATAAAGGATTGCAGTTTGACCCGTGTTAAATGTCAGCTGCCCGGGAGGTCAAACCACTTAACTGATTGTCATGAAAATCTGTTGTTCGCAAGTACACATTATACCCTTTCATTTGACACCGACATTATGAAAATCGGATAAGCGGTTTAGGAGGAGATACGGACCAAAGTTAGCGTTACGAACATCTAAAAATATTAATATAATCAGGATATACATAGATTGTCATTAGTACGATTTATAGCTTATTTTGTATTTACACTGGTAACAATTAATTATAGTAATTAATTTATTATTATTTTGTTGTTTATTTATTTACTAATTTATTACCAATAATCCATTTTAATTACAAATCAAATTATCCCTATTTATTTACTAATTTATTTCTAATTAATTTATCACTTATTTATTTGCTAATTTATTATGAATTTATTATATTTCTATTTATTTATTATTTAGTTTATTGTTAATTTATGTATTTTATTTAGTTAATAGCTAATTTATTATTAATTAATTTTTATGTAATAATTATTAATGATTGAATGAATTTTTAATAATGCCATGTAGAAATGCATACACTAATATAACTCACAGTTCCTCAAAATGGCGCCAGCGTCACTTTGGAATGGCTGAACGCGGTTCTATATCCTCATTGAATCCATGTGCAGGCATTTGAGGGAACCGGGCGCCACAAAATCCTTCGACTGATCGACTGAGAACACAAGGCACAAGGCAGCAGCTATTCAAAGTATTGCGCTCTTCCATGCAAGGAGCACAGCATACAAAATGGCCTAAGGATTTAAGCTGTACGAGCAGAAATTCCCCAAGTTCATTAAACATGCTGTAAACGATCCTAAATTAGACATTTTTATCAAAAGTGGCTTCCAGGCTACTAGGGAAGCTCTGGAAGAAAGTAGAGAATCCATTCCTGTGGACATTTTTGAACGGCTAGATGCACTTATTTCAATAATGAAAATTTTGACGGAAGATTTTGATGAAAATGGCGTCAATGTCATTCGGCATGCTCATCTGCACTTTTTCAACGCTGCGTTTTCTTGCTGTGAAAATCCCAGGGAATTATGTGCTAAATGGTTTGATTTTCAGGTCCGAATTCTCCTTTTATTCCTATTTTTATCTATTTTGTATTTTTTTTCTTTTGTATTAGCTTTGAATTTAATACATATTTATTTAAATTCTATTATTTTGAATTCCATGCATATTTATTTTATTTTGTATTTATGTTACATTTATTTTACTGATTTTGCAGAATTGTTCGGAAGGCCCACCGATGGCTGATCTCGGGTTTTTACTCATGCTTAACGCCGATCCAAAGTTCTCAAGCACTTAACTCGATACATCTTTAGTACTGTACTACGAAACTTTCATGGGCGTGCTGAAAGAAGCCAAAATTGATCTTGATTATTTTAAGTTCGAGGTTAACGAATTCCCAAATTGGTTACTCTACAAAGAAAAACGGGGGGTAAAATAATAAAATTAGATGATGTAACATGAAGTTGACCTATGTATGTATAGGCAATAAAAACTAGGCGGTATAAATGCATTTCTCATAATATTTGTGCCATTATTTTTGTGTTATTTCGATTTTCTGCCGTAAACTTTCTAAAGCAATACTTTGCACACAAGTTTGAAAGGCGTAGTTTATCATTGATTTTTAAAAAATATATTCACTTTATTTAATTGTAAAAGCATTTTATATTTAGACAAGCAATTATCACAAAATATGAGTCATATTAACATTGTATTAGAAGCTGTAAGAGACGAAGATGCGAGAAATCGTAACTGCATCTCCAACTCAAACTATCGATGTGTACATGTACATATTACAATATAGCAGATTTTGAAAAATAAGAGACACCCAAAAATAAAATCAAGAAATCCCTTAGTCTACAAGCTGTTGGAGCTAGTGCAGAAGAACCCCCAGGTGGCGTCGAAGAGCTCGGAGGCGGAGAAGGCTTGGGTGATGTTGAATTGTCCGGCGGCGGTACAAATTCAACCCCAGCAACGGCGAGTTCAGCATTAATGCCGCCATGCCCAACGTGATTATTAGGGTAGACGTTATCTCTCACACCATCACATGACTCACCGGATGACACCACACGCTCCGTACCATTCAGCACTAAATACTGAATTTGCCCCACGGTCAAGTCTGGATCCTCGCTGTATAGCAGCGCCACCAATCCCGCTACATGCGGTGTGGCCATGCTGGTCCCGCTTTTATAATCATAGGAAGTGTCAGATGTTGGGACTGCGGACCAAATTCTCCCACCCGGAGCTGCTACATCTGGTTGAATCGTTCCGAATTGGGTGGAAGGTCCGCGGCTGCTGAAATACGAAACCATATTATTCGAGTCAAGTGACCCCACTGAAATCGCCCCGGGGTATGTGCTAGGGGATCCGGGATGCGGAATTTTGAACCAAAAAAATTTTGAACCAGAAATTTTTGGTTGAAAATTTTGAACCAAAATTAGTTAAA
>JAQGAK010003708.1:0-14200 GCA_034696945.1 Lipothrix lubbocki
GTATTAATTTTTGTATTAATTTTTGTATTAATTTTTGTGTTAATTTTTGTATTAATTTTTGTATTAATTTTTGTATTTATTTTTATATTAATTTTTACTACAGCGCCAGGTCAGTTCGTATGCGAACATTGCGGAAAGGCCTTTGATACAAAGGATGGATTTAGATTTCATGAAGGATCCCATGGGGAAGATAACACAGCCATTTGTGAAACTTGCGGAAAAGGTTTCAAAAGCAACGAAAAGCTTAAAATCCATCTTTATCGATGTCATAGATACAATGAATCTAAAGTCGTTTGCGAGACATGTGGGAAACACATTGACCGCCAATTGTACAGAATGCATGTGAGAAGGGTTCACTTAAAGGAGAAGAACCATTTTTGCGAAATTTGTGGGCAAGGTAACTATTAAAATAATCGAATGTATGTACTTACTCCTAAGAATTTCAATAACGAAATAATTCTTTCCAGGATTTTTTTCAATTGGAAGCCTCCACATTCACAAATTTTCTCATTCCGATGAGCGCCTATTAAGCTGCGACAAATGCGGCCAACGTGTCAAGACTAATGTTGGCTTATGGAAGCACGTGGCAAAGTTTCATAGGGGGGATCCTAATACGAATAAAATAGGAGTGCAATCACAGGAAATTACAAAATTGGGATCTAATGCCGGCCCGAATGAAAGCTTAAATCCTGAATTGCAATGCAAATATTGTCATCTCCAGTACAAGCGTCACAACAACTTAACTCGTCATCTCCAGCAAATTCACCACGTTAACGTCAAAGGATTAGCTTGGAAGAATAAGCAGAAGAAACTGCTAGAAAAAGTTACCCCGCAGCCGGATTTAGTGGCCAAAAATAATTTGCTGGGCCCTTCTGAACCAATCAGTGACGTTGTTGGTGGACGTGCTAGTACGGCTAAAATTGTTCAACCAATCGTAACAAATTTTGAAAACGCTGACGCCACTACGCCAAATCCTCAGCAACCACCGCTAATGGTTTTCCCAATCTCAACCGCTACGTTGCTGGATGGAATCCAACGCAAGCTGAACTAAAACCAATTCCAAATAATTTTGACGCACCAGAAATAATAAATTTTTTCTGATCCAATTATCGTTCTGGGCCAATGATTAGTCTAAAAATTATTGTAAAAATAAAAATCTAAAAATGCTTAGAGAGTTGATATTACCTTTGAATTTTTATTATAATAATGAAATGGGATGAGAGCAGTTATTAGTGTGTAAAATAAAAAAGAGCTGATTTATTTATTGTTACTTTTGCAATAAAATTCTTTACAAGAATAACTATAAGACATGACAAATCTTTGTGAAATGTTGGACGCAAAATTATTCGGTTTTAAGGCACTTTTTGCACAAGTCAAGCGTTAGACAAAGTTCCTTCACAGTTGGCAATAAACGAAATAGAAATTCTGGTAGAAAGTGCGAATAATGCGAATGCAGCGAAAAAGAAATGGTTGATATCCGTTGAGAGTTCCAGAAAATATGGACAT
This sequence comes from Lipothrix lubbocki, assembly GCA_034696945.1. NCBI lineage: Eukaryota > Metazoa > Arthropoda > Collembola > Symphypleona > Sminthuridae > Lipothrix > Lipothrix lubbocki. The sequence continues at coordinate 1,507 of JAQGAK010003708.1, forward strand.
AAAATAAACATGCTCCTTTGAAAAGCATATTTTGTCCATAGAATTTAGTGTTAAAAAACCAAATCTGAAAATACTCATAGCGACCTGACTAGTGGGCCGACCTCAGATGTAAACATTTCTAGATTCAGAATTAAATTCTCTTCTAATATGTTTTTCACCTTCACATATTGAGAAACACACAGTGTATACATAGCAAAAGCCCAGGGCACAAATGTAATTGCGCACTCTATGCATAAGTAGGTATGAGGAAATAATTTTACGCCGCATTCTATTGCATAATTGCATCTAGAAAGTATCGATGTATTCAATTCCTTTGCATGATGGGTACCACGTACCACCGAAGTTCGTTAATTTGATTTCATACATTGGGATTTAAAATGGGGATGATTATATTGACAGTAAATAAAAAGCGGAACAATCTATAATACAGGCGTGGGGTTGTTTTAGATAAGAAGAAGGTTATAGAATTTTTCAGAACGAATGGTAAATTTCAGACATCCTTGGAATCATTCTCGAATAAAAAAATTCCGATTCCTGTGGCGGGGGAAATGTCAAATTTAAAGATTCTTTTTCTTGCTACAAATTCTAAAATTCCTAAAAGAAAAAAGCTCTTGATTTTAGATTTGGCATTATCAAAAATTGTTACCACAAATTATTTTTATTTTGGTTTGTTAGCAGTTTATGTATTTTGCACAATGGCGTGCCTAATTTGCAATATAATTCTTCAAACAGAATTAGAATCTTCAACGAATTATTTTTGCAAATTTACAAATGAGTTCACTTGGAAAAGTTTACGGCAGCACTTCAAAATTCCACTAAATATAGCCATTACCAATCAGAAATTGGATTTTACCGACCCAAATTTTAATTTTTGCTCCGAATGCGTAAATATTATTGAAAAACTATGTGAGCTGAATGAGAGTCTTGAGGAAATTCGAAGGGAAATAATCAGGACTGAGGATTGTATTCGGTCAAAAATCCGAGAAATTCCGCCATTACAACATTACGATCGTGGAAATGAGGATGAAATGAAATTATTAAAGGCGTGGAAACATTCGGATAAAAATGTGAAGATTATTCGTGATCTGATTGTTGGGCCTCGAATTCGTAAGAATTTTGTAATGAACATTATTAATTAGTGAAAATATTGATTAAATATATATACAAAAAATAATCCACTGATTTTATTTATTTAAAAGATTTGAAGAGAGTAACTCCAACATCAAAAAATGAAAGCTCAGCGCCGTATTCAAGTCTTCCCAGTAATGATTTTGAGCATTTCGAGGATGATTTTATAAACAACAGTCCTGCTCCTGAACCTGAAATACAAGAAGATTTGTTTACAGAAATGCCCGCAACTTTGATGGCTGTCGACAAAAAACAACGGAAAAAATACAAAAAGAAGCAAAAGATTAAAACGTTAGTAGATGGCCCGGGAAATCCTCGCGTTGCTAAAAAATCTCGTGATAAAGTTTTGGAAGAATTTTTTCCGGATGGAATAGCAGCAGCAGCAGCTTCAGAAATCGTACCTGCAGCATCTGCTATTGATGACACTAATAAGGACTTAGAATCCGATTTAATTAAAAAGAACCAATTTCCCGAACGCCTTAATCGTAGAAAAATTTCGTATACGGATAAAGTACAAAAAATATCCAAGAAAATCAAAGAAACTGATGTAAAGCCTGAACCACATGATGATAATTCTGATCGAAGTTCAATTAAGTCCGGTCAATCCTCAGAAGAAGAATATGATGATGACAGAGATGAAGATTTCATCCTGCCGGACGACGCAGTGGAGACTTTAGTTGAGGATCAAAAGGCAGGCGCTGGAGTAGAAAAGAAGATGAGAGCCATTGGTCGACGGTCGAGCGGGGTCGTTCCAAAGAAAAAAAATCAGAATAAACTTAGAATTGTTCTGGAGAGCAAAGATCAATATCGTTATGGTGAGGACTTGAGATTTACTGGAAACCCCAGGAATGGGTTCAAATGCAGTCAATGCGATTCCGGCCACGTTTTTAAAACGAAGAAACGTATTTACGCTCATCTTACGACGGTTCACGTGCGAGGTAATTTTTTTGTAGAAATGGATTGCAAGCAGAATCTTTTATAAAATTTAAAATAGTATTAAGAATTATAAGTCAATAATTATTATAATTTAACCACATTCAATAATTATTTGTTTATTTGTAATAATTCCAGGTCAGTACGAATGTTCCACTTGCGGAAAAATTTCTGACACCCAAGGAAGTCACGCTTATCACGTGGCAAAACATCTCGAGGAAGAGGAAACCTCCGTGATTTGCGAAGTTTGTGGAAAAAATTTTGCAACTAAGAAAAGGTTGTATGACCATTTTCATAGAAACCATGCCGCCGATTCCCGGAGTGATGTCGTGTGCGAGTTTTGTGGAAAGCATTACCGACGGGATAACTACAGAAAGCATATTAGACTCGTTCATTTGAAGAAACTCAAGCATTGCTGTGAATTTTGTGGGAGAGGTAATTGCACTAAATTATTTTTACCTAATTGTAAGACTATTCACGATTTTATAGTAATTTCTATTGCGATTATGCACTACAGTGACTTGTATTATTGTCATTTACTGTTTAGTTTAAAAACCCATCATTTTCACTTACAAAATTTAATTTAAAAAATACTTTTCAAGAGGTAAATTACGAAAAATTAATTTAAAAAATCGTTTTGAATTTTGCACAGCATTTGTTACCAAGGCTGCCTTAACTATCCATCTCGCCACGCACTCAACCGACAGACCCTTCAGCTGCGACAAATGTGGTCAACCTGTCAAAACAAAAGTTAGTTTGTATAAACACATGAAGCAATTTCACAGCAAAGAGGCAAATGATTCCGTTTCAGTTCCCGAAAGTGAATCCAACTCCGATGCCAATAACATGAAAAACAACCATAACCCCGATTTACAATGTAAATATTGCGGGCTGCAGTACAATCGCCACAACAACTTAACTCGTCATATTAAGCAAATTCACCATGTTAATGTCAAAGGATTGGCTTGGAAGACCAAGCAGAAGAAATTACTCGATGAAGTAACTCCGCAACCGGATTTAGTGGCCAAAAATAATTTGCTGCTGCTAGGCCCTTCTGAATCAAACCGTGACGCCGTTGGCGGACATACTAGTGCATCTCCTAAAATGGTTGAACCAATCGTAACGCCTTTTACAAACCCTGCTACGTCAAATCTTCCGCAACCACCCATGATGGGTTTCCCAACCTTAACCCCTCAACCGCCATTTTTTTGGATGAATTTCAAGAGCTAAATTCACTTTACTACATGTTAATGGTACTAGTGTAGCTAGTCCTAATACCATTTACAGTGAGTCAGTATGGAAGCTAACGAACGTGAGGTAATATGTAAGAATACAAGTACAACCTATTCAATCAATGCAAGCAGCGTTTACACACACAAACTGTAGTTATACCGTATTTATTAACCTTACTCGAAGCTAGCCAAAATCCAACTGCCGAGTCTCACTCGACTACAACCTCTCTTTCCTCTCTTAACCTTCCTTGACATTCATGGACATTCATGGATATTCTAATCACATCGATAATTCCACAGGGAATGACCTCACATTAGGCAGAAATAATTTTGCTTTAAACCGCTAAACATTGGCATGAAAATGAGCTTTAGTAAAACTCGTAGCTGCTGATGAATAAAATTATTGTAATAGTGGCACATGTATGTGTCCAGGACCTATAATACAACTACTAAAAATTGTGCCCTTTGGTTAACAAAATGTGCCCTTTGGTCTAAAACAATTGCCCTTTTTAGTAAAAATGTCACGCAGTGGGCTTGCCTTATAATATCCTCTGTTTCCGAATCTGATCGGAGTATGTGATTACGGATTTCCCATACTTATTCACGTAACCATTTAAATTTATAAATTAATGGCACAACAAAACAAAATCTCAAAATTGTTTTGTTGTAGAAAACAACAATTTCTAAAAATCCGGCTTTTGTGAAAAAAATAATATTTCAGATATTCTACATGCATACTTTAACAAGTATATAACATTTTCAATTGCTAAAAATTGGAAAATAAAATTTGTGGGAATTTTTGAATTTGAATATTTTTAAACAAAAGATTTTGTTTTGTTTTTAGAAACAAAATCGGTTTTGTTTATTGTTTTGTAAAAAACGAAAGAAAAAAAACAAAACAAAGTTAAAACATTAGGTGCAGACACATGGTGCTTTGCAAACACCGTTTGTAATTACACCTTGTAACAGAATGTATGATAAATCATGGTGCCACTTGCAGCAGAACCTATAAATTACATCCATAACTAATTCCCCTGCAACGTGCTTGTAATTGTGCCTGCAGTTTGTGTCAAATTCCATGGGTTAAGGTTCGAAAAGAGGTTTTTTTGAAATTTTGCCCCATTTTACTCAAAGCCGCATCTATTTTCTATTCTGTATAACACAATGGGGAACAGTGCTTCTCCTCTTATACTTTTACCCGCAGTTCATCATATTCCTGTAAAGTGCGTTAACTGAAACTTTGCATATTTCAATCTAAAATATTGTGAATTTGACATCTGAAGACATTAACAATTTATATTATTTATGTCATGTAAACGCCTGTTGGGTTGCTGGAGTTGACCCAACTTGTGGACATCTCATTTTTGCACAGCAATTAGCGACATCCATGACGTAATTACATCTTATTCGAGCTAGAGATCACATAGTCAAGATTGTTAAAACATCCCAATGTATGTTGTCGATGACAATTAAAATAGGATTTTCTAAAGCAGCTAAATTGTAATCATTTAAGATTTGCAGCTTGACCTGGGTTAAAGGTTGGGTGACATGAAGGTCAATTGGTTCAATTTGTGGGAACATCTCAATTTGACATCCAAATGATTTGTCGAAAGGAATGTTTCCTGAAAATGTTTTTAAATCGATCATGGTTTGCCGCTTGATATCTGGTTTAAGTGTTTTGTACTTATCTGCAGCTCACCGTGCGAAGGGTAAAGTAACGGAGCTCTCGAGGTCGCGCAAGTTCTCTCCGTGCCCTTTGAAATGAAACTAACAATTTTAGAATCGCATATGCGGTTTAGATGTGTACACAGAAAAGCGAGACAATTGGGTTTTTCAATATGGGCTCAAACCCGAATGTGTAGAGAATAAGTAATATTATTTATGCAATATTGTTATTACTTTGTATTTGGTTATTTCAGACCTTCGATGATTACAATTGTATTTGTATTGAGAGTAAAGTTTTATTTTTAAGTTACTTTAGCTTTAATGCTCAGTCTGTGTTTGACTCTCAAACGAAACACTCTGACTGATAAAGGACCACACAAACCCAATACAGTCTCTCTCTTACTTATTCTCCACGTAATTCCTTGAGCATATCTATTTCCAACTACCTTTAGAGTGACATAAGGACTTGGTACACTGCAGATGGTTGTATTAGGCCGAATGAGGATGTCTTCTGGAATGCTGAAATGTAGCGTTGTTTCATTAATTTTAAGAAGAAACTTCACTGTTTTTTATTTGTCAATAAATCAATAAGTAAATATCAATACGTAAATTAATACGTTAGGGTAACTTGTATAAAGGCTAATTATTCTCACACATAATAGAATTCAAGCATTAATTCAAACAAAATTTCCTGCCCATGTAACCAATATTAGAGACAATCCTACTTTAAAAATATAAATATGTAGTCAAGGGAAAGTATAATCACAAGATTTCTTAAGTATTTATTGTGTAAAATTTAATTATAATTTATTTATATATGGTACAACTTCTTTACTTCTCTCCACGTTTGGAATCACTTTCACATGGCACATTTGTTTCATTAAGCGTTTTACTTGTGCCTACAGCTTCTTCTTTGTTGTCAACTTCTGCTTTTTTCAATCCTAATCTTCGTAATAATTTCTTTCCGTATTGCTTTAATTTATCCCCATTGGAAGTGTACACAGATAACTTGAATTGTTTGGTAGTGATATCGTGAATACAGCCGAAAGGTAAAGCGACTACAACGCAGGTTAACCAGATCACAATATTGGGCATGGAAAAGTCGGGCGTGGAAAGGTTTACAAGTAAAATCCTGGAATAGTACATCTGGGGCTTCTTCTGATCCTCTATTTTTGGGCTTGTGATATTCACTTCAAAATGTGCAGCCTCCAGATAAAAGCCGTGATTTGCTTCAGCTGGGTACTCATTCCATTTCAAGTGACCCTTCTCCACCAAGAAACGGACAGTGATGGTAGATTTGGGTGGGATGTCAAAATTCATTTCAAGCTTGTGCAACACTGCACGGTCCAAGCCAGGAGTGTAATGAAGAAGCGTGCCTATACCAACATTCATAAATCATAAGGATATAGTAAGAAAATATTTTGGCACCATCCATCATGCATTGTACATTGTACATTGTACGGTAACTACAAATTTTAGTATCTCACCTGGAGGATTTTTTAAACCCTTGTAAGGAGGCTTCACATCAAACTCCATTGTATGAAGGTAAGGTCTAATAAACCAAGGGAGAACGTCAACATATAAGACTTGCAAAGACTGATCGCGTAAGTGGTTTGTCATTTCAACTATCATGGATCCGTACTCTTGACCGTAACCTGCAGTTAATTCATGAGAAAGTAATCACAATAATCATTATTAACCCTGAATAAACTAACAAGTAGATGCTTTGGGATGCCGGAAGGCTACGGACTTGAAACTTTTACTGGATACAGGCATTAGGTACACAACTGAAACAAACATAAAAGTTCGTGCCAGTACGCCTTTGCGTTGGAGTTAGAGACAATTAAATGTGTTGGGTCGGTGAAACGTAGTAAGAGGGACCACGTTTTCTTTAGAATTTCCCATGTTATTTCGCATAAGAAATACAAATTTTCGAAAGTCGACGAATTTTTTGAAGCTTTACTTTGGAAAAAACTACTTTTCACCTACCCAACACCTTTAATTGTCTCTAACTCCAACACAAGGGCGAACTGGCACGAACTGTTGTTTGTTTCAGTTGTGTACCTAATACGTACATCCAGTAAAAATTTCAAGTCCTTAGCTCTCCGGCATCCCAAAGCATCTACTTGTAAGCACATACAACAAATTGTACAGTGCGTCACTCACCTCCCATATACTTCACAGGAGTGAACATAAGATCCACAGGTTTCTCAATAACTGGCACATCTTGTACTCGCATTCCATTTACAGCTCCCTCAAATGTCTTCCAACTGGAACCGTCCCAGACTTTGACATTTGAACTGGACGCCGGATGACATGGGAATATAGCCAAAGATCCGAGAACACGCTTCGGAAAATTGTCTGTAGGCTTTAAACTAGTAGGAACATCAAGGACTAGGGTGATGGATAATTTTGCTACAACCTCCTTCTCAGTCTGGATGAACTCAATGGCCTCGGAATGATAATGAGTGTTGAATACTTGTTTGGATCGAAGCAGGGAGGCTAGGCCACGCTAAATAAAAGATGAGGCATACAGTATTCAATTATTTCGTTCCCAAAGTATAACGATTCTCTATTTTACTCCTTACGATTCTCTATTTTTCAACCCTTAAGCTTAAGCAAAGACTAACTCACATTTAGACTACACGGCAAAAGTTTACTCCATGGCGTCATATTCTCCGTGCAAACATTTTCCCTCGGAAGATTTCCAACTCGTAAGAATGCCATACTTCCATTAGGAGCATTAATGTTCCCCACAGGTCTGTAAGCGTACCGGGGTTCAAAGGATGTTCTCACGTCCATGATATTTAAGGAAGCACAAGTGAGTCCACTGAGTCTACTAGTAAAGCCGTGCCAATTTTTGTCCGCCTCTCTGTTAAACAATGAAAATGTTCCTCTAATTAAAATAAAGCTATAATAGTACCTTGTAATTTCTAGAATATTTACGATTATTTTTAAATTTAAAAGCATTTACACAATTCAATCCTCAGTAAATTGAATAAATAGTAATTAAAACATTGTTACGAATTCCAAACTCACGTCTGGTCCACCGAAGTAAACCACGCCGAAAGATGTGCCCCAGTTGGAGAAGCCACATGGGGATTATTTCCCCACGATTCCGTCCGCCAGTAGCCTTGTGTCAAACTAAAATGCATTTCCTGGATTCTGTGTGCATTCAGAATTTCCGCCAGAATCCTGGGGAAAAGCCTCGTATGATTTGAAAGACCGACGTCCTTAATGACAAATTCAAAATGGGAATAGACATGCCCCGTGGGCAATCTTTTGAGGTACAAGGTTTCTTCGAAACTATCTGGATAAACCCATTGGCCATTACAAAATACTTCAGTTGGCAATTTCATGCTGATGAGTAGTAGAGGAAAGACGACGACGAATTTCAATGTTTTCAACATTATGATGATTTCGTTGTAATAAGCAGATCCGCGCTCATGTATGATACAAAACTCAAATATAGTCAAATTTAACACAACACTAGAGCTTTAAGTCGGGTTCGGGTTTCTGGTTAAAGTCATGGTCGTGTTCAAGTCCAAGTTTAAAAATACTGGGCCACGAACTTGGATTTTCGCGTTCTAGTTCACGTTAGTTCACGTTTTTGCATGAGTTATGGACACAAATAATGTCTTACAAAACGTTTTTCTATAAGTGTTGACGTTTATAATATGAATTAGCAATAAGAGTGTATCTCCGTACGCAATGTCAGGCGGTAAGCTCAGTACATTACATTTGAACCGTACGTTTATGTATTTTTAACCATGAAATCATGGACTGCTAAAAATCATCGGTTCAACACAATTTACGCCGAACCACAAAAGGGGTTATTGAGAAGGGTAACCCAGCGGATTATACTTGTCTGCTTAGACCCAAATCTAAAATTTATTACAAATTCCAGACAAAGCTCAACCGTTTACAAGTTATAATAATTTCACAAATACCCGAGTATCTTCTCCCCGTTTTTAGCAATTTTTACGACAATTTCACTCAAAGTTGGGCAGAATTCGTAATTTTGTACACGCATTGAACAAAATTAATTTTAAAAACCCGGGTGACTACCCGACGGATTCTGCTCATGTACGAACTCATCCAAGCAAAATGATTAAAGACTGTCTAGCTAGTTTTAAGCAAGTTCGGTATCGGGTTTTGGAGTTATCGTGACACATGGACATCACGGCTAGATTATAGAGCTGTCCAAAATTCATTGAATCAAATTACAAACTACAAAACACATTTTTATTGCAATGAAAATAGAAAATACTTCGCTCTTAACAAAATACAAACTACAAAATACGACGCTCTTAACAAAATACAAACTACAAAATACGACGCTCTTAACAAAATACAAACTACAAAATACATTCAATGAGTTTCAGCGGTCAAAATACATGCATTGCCAATGAAAATACATGTTAAAATACATTTTGGACAAAACGATTGCTTGTCTTTTTACTATTTTGTTAAATTTATAACAGCGCGCCAGCAAAGTTTGAATTGTATTGGATGAAAAAAGTTCTACGTGATAATTGACTGACGTTTAAAATACAAACTACAAAATACAATTTTGGAATCACTAAAATACAAACTACAAAATACAAATTTTAGGATCACTAAAATACAAACTACAAATAAACAAACATGTATTTTAAATACTAAATATTTGGAGCTGAAATTAAAGGCTACCATTTAAACCACCAGTAACTGGAATTTGCAGGAAATTATTGAACTTACAGTTAAATTATTACATGGGAATACATATTTAACCTAACCTAACCTAACCAAAAAGAAGTGTCACATAACCTGACATATTTAATTCCATTTATTAACATGGTGTTGCGCTATAAAGAATTTAGTACGTCAGGATATGTGACATGATATTTACTGCTTATTCAAGAATTTACTGCAAAGTCAAGTTATTTACTGATGGTTTAAATATATCCCGAAATTAAATCTATTGAAATATTATGCTTCTGATCTTAATAAAATATACTGAAGTATGAATATCAATCAATCTGATTGCTTTTGCCAAATGGTGGTTCAGATTTTCAAGGGAAATAATTTCGCCTAACCTATTTGTTTAGATGGTTAGTATTCAATTTTAAACAGTGACATATTAAATAATTTGAAATTTTCGGGACATTTCGTAACGGATTCGGAAAGGAACTTTGCTCACATTTCGCAATTGAACCTAAACTGTATTGGCATCAATGCTGCACCAGTTTGACCCGACCCGATGTTCCGAAATTTTGAACGGAATCGGAACATAAATATCAAATAGTTTCGGAACAGAACGGAATTACCAACGAGACAAAATTTTTGATCGCACTTCAAGCTCTATAAGAATGTTAAAATAAAGTTGGTAAAATTAGTGGAGAAATTCTCACCAATATCTCTATCCTCACATATATTCGCCGTCTCTGCAAGATTTTAAATGATCGCGCCATGATTACAACAAGGCTGAGCTGAGGAGTCATTCAAGTGAAATGTTATGTAAAGCGGTTGGTGTTCAACATGTAACTTTTACCCACACCAAGATGTTATTAATCCTGTTTACTTGAATGCTCCCAATAATTAAGTTGTAATAAAGTAATAATTATTAAAGTAGTAAATAGTATTATAGTAGTATTAAAGTAGTAAATATTTTTTATTTAAAAAAATATATCAAATATTATTTATTTAAAAAAATATTTATAATCAAGCATGTGTAATCTTAAAAATTGTGATCCCAAATTACGATTTTATTGATATCAGTCGGCGCACAACAATTACAAATACACTTATTTTCAAACTTATTACCACGCTAAAATAACAATTACGATTAGTTTCAAAACAATCATTATGCACAAACTAAAATTACAATGACAAATTGTCACAAACTGATTACAAATACATATATTTTTCAAAAAAGGAATCCCGGCAGCAGAATATACAATTTTGTCAAAAACAAATTGACCCGAAAATATAATAACAACTATAATAGCAAACATTTGCATGCAATAATTTCTACCTTCTATAAAAAACCTGCGTTTTTCCAGCTAAATAGCAGTAAATCTATATCTGTATACGCTTATCTGGGGACTGAAACTGGGACGAATCATGTTGAAATCATGATATTTGACATGTATTATGATGGCAAGCAGAAATAATTGTATAAACCGGGAAAATATTATTAGAGGCGGGTAAATTAGAGAACCGGAAAATACAGGGTAAACTTCGATGCGAGTATAAGATGTTTGTTAAGTACCCTATACATACAGTGAGCCTGTATGGAGTATAACATGTATCCATTTGGCTGTACGTCTAACCGTTATTGAGTTAGTCACGATAAAAGTTGCCACGCAACCGAAAAAATTCTGAAAATCGTCTATTTGAAATAATGTCGATTTTCAAAGTTATTTAGTCCGGGGTCTTTTGTGCGCAAAAAATCTATTGGGCCAAAAAGAACATTGCCACTTGCTCTTACTTGCCGATTGGAAGTTTCAAGGTTCTAAATATCCCCAAACCCTTATTTTGGGGCAAAATTGAAGTTTTTAATTTATATAAACTAAACGGTTACTTTTCCAGCTAAATAAACTCCACCAATGTCTTCTACCGTGTAAAGTTGGTCTAGGGAGCAATAACCTGGGTATCGATGGCAATTTTTCAAATTTCGGCAAATTTCCACAAAATTGATTAAATTTATTTAAAAACAATTTCTTGAAGGGTCCCACGATCTTCATAACCATTTACAAAAATATCTATCGGAAGTTATTATTGAAAAACAAAAAATGTTGAAAAAAATCGGGGGCAAATACTAATATTTTTTATAAATCAGTTAAAATGTTCATAATGAAACGTGGGGGTATCGGTAATATTCTCATGAAGATTTATAGTTAATCCAATGGTGAAATCTATTTTGGGGTATCTCAAACCGTTTTAGAGTAATGTGAGTTTCAAGTTTTCATCGAAAGCAAAAATCAGAAAAATGCACGATTTGCAAAAATCTCGATTTTCATCGTAAACAGTTCCAGGGGCATTTGTGCTCAAAAAATCCATTGGACTACAAAACCATCCGAACTGACCCCCATGTCCGCATTTAAGGTTACATAATATAAAATCCGAATTAAAAATTGTTATCAACTAAAAATTAAACACAAAATTTATAAATCAATCCAATTTAATCAATCAATTTATTTAAGTATAATTACAAAATAATTACACAATAATCTTATTTATTATAATCATTATTATTATAAAAATAATACAAGATATTATTTTCTTTTGATAGGAAACGTATTTTATTCGGGCCGAGCTTCTTGTTTGTGATCCTAGGTCTAGTTTGCGCACCCGCAGGTCTTATGCACTACCTATGTGTGGCATATATCATATAACATCAGTGGAAGTTGGAAATCACAGCTGCATCATAGCCACAACTTTAATCGATGGTGCGAGAGAAACCTGCAGCAAGCTAGATACAAGTGTTAACAACATCGAAAAAATCTTCAATGTTTCAAAAATTTTTGAACATCGTTTCGTAATACATTACGACTTTAATACGCAATTTTAGCAGAAGCTGGAGAACAATTTTGGTAATTCATTTTATTTTTAAATTAAAACATTTATTGATTACTAAGGATTTGGCATTAAGTTGTAGCAAGTTTGTAAATTTTTAAATGTTTATTGTATGTGGAAGTTTTTTATTTTAAAAATATATTTTGTTTTTTGAGTTCTTACCTTTAACGTTTAGT
>JAQGAK010003709.1:0-14200 GCA_034696945.1 Lipothrix lubbocki
CTGCCCGTACCAGAAAGGTGCACCTTGTCGGAGTATGTTCTGATAAATGGAAATGTATTCTCCTATGCATAATTTGATTAAAATACAAACCTGCAAACTGTCCAAAAAATTAGTTACAAATTTAGTACAATATTCTTGTTAGAAAATTTTGTATAATTAGTTTTTATTATTATGAAATGTGTATATTATTCGGATATAAAAACCTTTGCAGTAGCAAATTTACAATGGACAGTGAAACATTAACCGATAAATGATTGATATGTAATCGTAAGCTTGGCAATAAACTTGAATCTTTAATAATTAACCCCGTATTCAAATCTATAAAAAATGGTAATAAATTAAAGTTTTCAGCAGTCCCTCTTTTTGATTTTTGGGGGATATAAATCTTCAGGACGACTTTGTTCGTCGACGGGCATGGCGCACCCGAGGATATCTGAGCCAAAAAAAATTTTTTGTTTTAAAAAATTTGATATTTTAAAAATATAGCGAAACTAACTTATTCTAGATATTGTTTGAAAATAAAATTTTTCAAACAAATGTTATTTTGTAAAAAACATTGAATGATATCTTTCTTCCACGAACCTGATGAAGGACAGTTGTCCGAAACGTTGTTCTCGAAAATAAACTTTGTGATATTTATAATCGAGTGAACCAACTGCTTTATTATGCTTTACGTTATATTAGTTTTACAAAATGCATGTAGAAACACGTTGAAACAATTTAGGAAAGTTAGAAATTTAGAAATCGAAAAATTTAGGTTGAGCTAAATAATTTAAGATTATAACAGAAGAAAAATAACGTGGTTTTATTTTGCCTATACCAAACCATTTTTGCTGGAGACATTGCAGTGGCGGATGAATCAAAAAAGAAATTTAAACCAACTGATAGAACAACCAAAGTGTGTTTAGTGGGTTTTTTGTGACAAATTAAATTTATAACATATATTATCAAAAAATATATTAAATCATAATTAAAATATTGTTTAATCGTTTCCAACGAATTAATTTGATTCAAATAATAAATTTTGCACATTTGTTCTGTGCAATTTATTACAATTCGAAGCTCAAATGTAATATTTTTGTAAATTTTACAGCGCCGGAATTTGGCATTATTGTATAATGAAAAGTATTCCTATTTAGGAATAATTTTGATAATAATAATCGATGGATTAGCCTCTTTTTGTAAAATGAATTACCATTTAATGATCGTTTCCTAGAAAAGGCAAGTGAAAAGAGTTTCCTAAACGATATGACTCACAAGTTTATCTAAAAATCTGAGCAAAGGGATAACAAATGTATCTCATAATACTAAATACAAGAAAAACAATTGACGTGTGATAAATCAAATTACGGCTATTAAACAGACTAAATATATGATCTAAGGGTAAATTTTCCTAGCAAAATACACAACGAAGAATTCATGAATTGCGTACAAATTTCTCAATGTTATTCATATAGTCAATGGAAAATTTAGGAAAATAAAATTAATATGAAACGTTTTCCAAATTTTTGGATTTGAAAATAAGGAGTTGCACAAAATCCGTTCAAACGTTTTCAAAATTTCTGTCTATAAAAAATAAAAATAAAAAAATTAATTATCGGCAAATAAAATCAGATTCACAGCATTTATATGCAATTCATGCATACAAAACGTTTGAAAGCGGAAGTTTCTGTAACAAAAATCTAAATTATAGTTACTTTACTATATATATTTAAATAATAATTCATTTAAATGTTTTCTACTATTAAGAAAATTTATTACAACATTTTAATTTCAAAAATCCTGTCTATTATTTAAATATTTAAAAAAAACTTTAACGGCAAGACGTAGAGAACAACAAACGTCCGTTGATAATAAAAATAAAATTGACTGTAAATTTTATTCTGAAATATAAATAGAAATGCAAGCTAGGAACGAAAAATTAAATTTACAACAAATGACCACAAATTGAATTTAGATATTTGAATTTGGTCCATAACGCGGTTGAAAGTGATAAAAAATCGTTTATAATATTCAATATATTTATTTACTACTAAATGTTACGTTTTACTCTTCTAGTGTGCCGCTGACCGTTCCTCGACACTCAAAATGAATAAAATATAAGAATAATTGTATAAAAAGATAATCTGCCGGACCAGAATGTCCGGAGGTTGTTTATTCAGAATGTGACCCAAATCCTACAGCTGGTCTGCTCATTTAAAAAACATTTGTATATTAATATTCAGTTATAAAAAAGATTATCGGCGGTTTAAATAGCGACATTGTCAACGTTATGGTGTCGGTAAATTAATTTTCCATAGTGGCAAGTGGTTTCTCAAAAGAACCTAAATTGGCTAAATCGTAAAAATTAATTTGTTGCTAAAGTTTTGGTATTTACAATTTAAAGAAATTTACTAATGAAAAAGCAATAAAACTAGACGTAAATGTGTATAGCGAAGCATAAAATAACTATAAAATTTGAGTATAACAAAACGTTTAATATGGCTGGAATTCCTAAATGACCGAACGGTAAATTAAACACCTAATGGTTAAGAAATTACTGAAATAATTGCAAAACTGGGAATTTATTTGGTGTAGAAAATATTTTTGAGTCCAATTTCTAATAGCACAATTATTACAATTTTGATGATTAATTCGCAAATCATCAAAAACAAACATTTTGACTTAAAGCGCACAATATGCAGAATCAAAAGAAAATGACAAATATTCCACATATTTGCTTATTTAATATTGTGAAATTCTATACTGGTGCTTTGTGTGAAACCAGGTTTGTAAGGTTAAATCGAAAAAATGTACCACAAAATTATTCTATTTATAAGCAAAAACAAACCAAAATTCTTTTAGTGGCACATAATTTCAAAAATTTTGAGGTTAACAAAAAAAGTGAACTTGTTACATTTTGACATACGTATTTGCGTATATACTTATGAATAATTTGTTTTATTAATCCACAATTTTGACATGATGAATGTTATTTAGCTACATATTTAAAATGTTTTTAAAATTAGTGGAAACACTTGTATAACTTAATTTGTATTAATTAATATTCTTACGATTTGCAAGTTTTCTACAAGATTGAATATAATCTGGAAATGTTTAAAAGAATCCGTTTTGTGTTTTTAAAATTTAAAAAATTTAAAAAAATAGTTATTTAAAGAATAATGTTTCGTCCAAAGGGCCCAGAAATCCACCTGATTTCCTGAGCATACGTTTATTTTAAAATACACATGGAATTTCAATCTATGAACGCAGTACAAAATTTACAAGAAATGGACACCATTTCATATTTGAATTTGATCAATAACGTGGTGGAAGGTACATAATACAAAATCGTTTATAATAATAAATATATTGATTTACTAAATGTTACATTTCCTGCTAAAACTGTCGTCCGCACGCTACGCGACCCTCAAAATGAATAAAATATAACAACAATGCATTGAATTGTGTAATAATAATAATGATTTATTGTCAAAATAAAACATACACAATTTCAAAATTCAAGTATACATAACTTCCAATTGCGTTTCTCATTCAACTTCTTCGTTTTAACCGAATCAGGTTGAATATTCATTATTTGATTTCATTAGCTGAAAATAAGACAAAAAATAATTTGATTTTCACTTGACTTTTGAATGAATACGAAATTTTGAATTGAATGTACGAATTTTGAAAAACTAAATCCAAAACCAATTTGAAGTATTCAAATCGATCGCGAGTGATTTTATTTGTATGAAAATGTTACTGATTTAATAAAATTTGTATACAAAATTAAAGATTTAAATCAGAAATTCCACAATGTTGCTCAAATAAGAAACTCGAAAAAATGATATATAAGCGAGAAATAAAATTAGTAAACAATAAGTACAATATTAGAATTTTGGCGTCAAAAAAGTAAAAAAAATTAAGAATTGTAAATTTTAATTTTATGTATAGCCCATTTGAAAAAAGTAACAACGCATTCATTGCCAATAATTGTATGTCATCTATACAAATGCGCATTTCGCATGGAAGTGCAATTTATTAAGTGACGCAAAAATGATTTGGCGGCAATTTTAAAATTTGAAATAAAAAATGTAAGAATCCTCATATTTAAGCCCGTTCAAAACTTCAGATTTAGATTTTTTTTTAAAACAAAATATTAAATTAAAAATGGTCAAATAATATTTTGTGAACAATTGTATGTACTAATATGCACATAAAATATAAAATTAAACGACAGCGACGACAGAGTTCGTTCTTGCATTTCAGCTTTAAGCAATGTGGTCAAATTTGCCTCTTAGCCCTCGAAATGTAATTTTTTAAAATAATTATTAAAAGAATAATGTTTCGCCGAAAGTGCCCCGAGGTCTCTTGGATTTCCTGAGCATTCGTAGAGAATAAAAATTGTCTGTTAATAATAAAAATAAAAATGACTCAATTTCATTATTTTGATTCCCAAATATATGAAAATGCAAACTGTAGCCACGAAATAGTAAATTTACAAGACATTGAATTTGGTCAATAACGTGGTGGGAGGGGATGAAAAATCAATTATATAATTAAATATATTAATATACGAAATGTTACGTTTCTGGCCAGATGCTGACGAGCGGACTCTACGCGACCCTCAAAATAAATAAAATACAACAATAATTGTATGACAAGGTAATCTGCCGAACCAGAATGTTCGGAGTCACTGGATTTCGAATGTAAAATCTCATTAGACTCCCATTTCTTCACATCTCTAAAGTGTAATTTGTTTTTTTAATAAAATCATACAATAGAATAATCGTGAAACAAAAACTAAGGTTACTTTGAATTCCAGCAAACTAAACACGGGATCTTAAACAATGCTGTGACAATATAATATATGCATAAAAATATTTTTTAACCATTTGAATTTTGGCGCTGAAAAAATGGAAAAATTGTCAGAATGTAAGAATTTGACTTTACATATAGCGCATTTGATAAAAGTCACACATTCATTGCCAATAATTAGTGTGTTAAGTTTACAAATGTGCGGTGCACGGAAATGCAATGGGATAAGTCGCGCAAAAATGATTTGGCGGCATTTTGAAATTTGAATGAAGAAGGATCTTTGTGCAAAGAATTTACAAAAACTTATTTGGGAAAATATGTAATAATGATTAATGCATTTTAAATAAATAATATTTCAATCAGTGTATTTATGAAATCAAGGCAAAAAGCAGGTCATGCTTTGAAAAACTATTCTTAAATGTTATAAAATATAAAAAAAATATAACAAATTTTATTAATAAGAAGGAATAACAGTTAATTTCAGGAAGTATTGGGATTGAGTTCTCAAAAACCGTCCGAAAAATGTATTTTAAAAAACATGTATATTAATATTTATATTTAAAAAAGCGTCGGAGAATTCCGTTTCACTGATTTCCGTCCGCCTGATTTTTTTTCTAAAATAATCAAACAAACTTTTTTTTTATTTCTGTTAAAAAATAACCGGAAACACATTTGGAATCATTCCTGACAAAAATATTCGGGAATTCCGTTTAGAAATAATTTGCCTGACCTTTGATTTAAAACAATCAAAAAAACAGTTTTTCTGATTTCCATTGAAAAATGACCGGAAACACATTTGAAATCATAAGTTGATTTGGAATCATCTTTAGCCTTCTTGACAGGGCAAGCTAATTTAGGCAGAAGGGACAAAAATATGCAAAAAGATTGTGAAGAGGAATTATTATAAACAAGTATTCAATGACAATTTAAAACTGCCTTTGAAATCGACTGAAAATGGGAAAAAACAAATTTTGAAAACAAAATGAACTAAATAGTGAAGATAATCTGAAATCTGCGCCCAAAAAAGTGCAAAAATTTGACTATACACACACCTTTTTGCTAGATTTTGGGGCGGCGTAAAATTATAAATGTTCCTTGTTTGAGCAAAATTTTCCAAAATTAATCAATACAAAAAAATTCGGATTCCTTGACAAGTTTTTAAATTTATATTAAAGAAACACCTTAATCGTTATTTCTCGATGAAGCATAATTCGCATTCGTTTTATACACCAGAAATGCGAAAAAATTATTCTCTTTTAAACTTTTTGGTTGAGAGAAAATCCTCATATGTAAGTTCGTGGTAGGGCAATCAGTTTCGTTATGTATACAACTGCCAAAATGTCCAAATTCCACTACAGTAAAAACTTTTTAAAAAGCACACTGTAAAGCGGCAAAGTTTGACCGTTATAAGGAATGCTGTAATAAAAACCAAAGTTACAATTTAATTTCATTCTAAAAGTCAAACCTGCAACCGTTATAGGGAGTCTTCTCTTATAAAGTCCGTTATAACGAGTCTCCGCTGTACATATAGTTATTTATTGCCAACAATAATTACACATTAATCAAAAAGAATTGGTAATAAACAGCGCAAATTATAAGGAGAACGAAGGCAAAATCCGCGCGAACAAATTGAAAATTTGGGACAGTTTTTGAAAAAACGTACAAACCAAATAATTCAAAGTGGGGGGATAAACGTTTCAAATTCGTCTTAGAGATCCAAAGTCTTGGGAGGAATTGCCCCGTTGCCCTGTTTGCTCAAATAGCGTATATGACAAGATTTTAATTATTAACATTTAAAGGGCAAAAACTGCGTGCCTATAAAAGAGCTAGGGGGAGCGAAAGTGAATGGGGGGAATTTATTGGGGCGAGGAAAACATTCCCATACTTTACATGTTAAAATAGGCTCTGATTTATTATATACCAAGTAGATCGAAAACGCGCGAAGCGCTCTTTCGATCTACTTGTCGGCGACCCCGGGTCCCCCCACCCCATTAACTCCTACCCTGCCCTACTCCCACATCCCATTTTGTATTCGGGGATGGAACGAATATTCCTGAATATTGTCTACTATACCTACGAACTATATACATACTTACATAATTTGTACTACCTACTTCCGAACCTTTGCGGGTTCTCCTTGCCGTCTAATCGCCCAAATCGCTTGTATAAATTTCCACGTATGTTATTTTTACGGGCGGGTATAGGGCACTCGTATTTACCGTGGGTATAGGGCACTATTGTTTACAGCGGTAATAGGGCACTATTATATACGGCGGAAATAGGACCCCAACGTCAGCGTGACGGACGTCACACCGGTTTTATAATAGAGGAAAATTTAACACTGCCATGTCTAAATTCCGCTCAATGTACCGAAAATGCCCAACATGCCTTCAATAAATGCCCAAAATGCCCGGCATTTTCAAAGTAGAAAAAATCATGGCAAATCAAGGCATTTTCAGGGCACTTTGGGCATTTTCAAAGTGCCGGGCATCTATCGCAGGGCATATTGAAACTTACAACACTAAATGTCGCATGATGTGAAATTTTCACCGGATGTTTCCTTCCAAGCATGAGTTTTATTCGAGTCTTTCGCCAACTGCTGTAATAATTTCTTCGATTGGTTAGCTTGTGTACAACATCAAATGACATCATAACATGATCTGCTGGAATTTCAAAATTTTGGATTTCTTTCAGGAGATCAGCGAAATTCTTGAGTGTGGTTAAGGTTGTTGTGTTGACAGGCGATAGGGATTAATTCAGTTTTCTTGCTAATTTGTAGTTCACTGAAGCTCTATAATCATCTATAATCATTGCAATCGATGATGCTCGTCATGAATTCTTTGCTCTTGTTTATACAAATTTCTGGTTTAAATTTAAACTTTACTAGTTTAAATCTAAAATGTTCTAGTTTAAATTTAGAATTTTCTAGTTTAAATTTAGAATTTTCTAGTTTAAATTTAGAATTTTCTAGTTTAAATTTAGTTTTCTGGAATAAATCTAAATAATTATTTAGTTATGACGTATTCAAAACATTTTCTGAAAAAAGGAAATGTATTCGCCTTTGAATAGTTTGATTAAAATACAAACCTGCAAGCCATCCAAAGTATTAGTTACGAATTTAGTACAACATTCTTGTTAGAAAATTTTGTATAATTAGTTTTTATTATTATGAAATATTTTATTATTTTAAAATATTTTATTATTATGAAATATTTTATTATTATAAAATATTTTATTATTATGAAATATTTTATTATTATGTATATTATTCGGATATAAAAACCTTTGCAGTAGCAAATTTACAACGGACAGTAAAACATTAACTGATAAGGTCATGATTTATTTGTAATCAAAAGCTTGACAATAAACTTGAATCTTTAACAATTAACCCCATATTCGAATTTACAAAAAATGGTAATACATTAAATTTTTTGCAACAGTCCTTTTTTCGCTTTTTTGGGAAACTTCTTTCACCTCTGCCTAATTCCAAGCTATTTAAAAAACTCCTGTGTATTAATATATGAAGATATTAAAAAGTTTTTTTAAAAACAAATTTTGTGCAAACATTTTTACGAATTATTTTTGATTCATGTAGAAATTCAACACAATTCATAATATAAATGGTATAGTTTTTAAATGAAATTATTATTTGAGCTATTTTAGCTAACATAATCCATATCCGGACAGGTGGGAAAATGAAATTTTCCTAAATTTCTGTATACAAAGACAGATTAAAATCAATTCTAAATGTTTAAAAGAATAAGGTAAAACAATTTCCTTGTGTTAATCCCGTTAAAAACAACTCACTAAAAAATTTACTATATTACCAAAAAATACTCGGGTTAACAATCGCATCTCTTACGACATCTGGCTGGGGTTGTTCTTCCAAACGTTTTGGCTTGAACGTCGCCTTTGGTTTAAACTTTCCTAACGCGAGTGGGAGAATTCTTATTTGGGCAAAAGATTTGGGCTGTGACTAACGACGAGATAAACCGATTCTGAATTGTTTAAACTATTAGGACGATCAAGTACACGAATTTTACGTTATAAATTACTTAAATTTTACTAACAATTTTATTCATTAATGTTTTTACAAAAATCTAAACGTTTTTTAGCCCGTTTTCTTCAAATTGCATAAATAATTTTTTTTATGTTAAGCAACTATTAGATTAATTTGATAAAAATGGAAAATATTGTTCAATTAAACAAATTGTATGGCTATGGCTGTTTCCTGCATTAAAATTTGGTAAATTGTTATGGAAATTTAAACGCCAACCAATGTTTGGTTACATTTGGAAAATTAGAGAGCAGACGAAATTCCTTGCCATCAAGCCACGCTTATAAATAAATGCAAAATTTCTTGTAATTATTTCCAAAAATTTGATACATTCTGCGGAAAATGTTTTCCTGCAATTAATTGTTTCTACTGAATTCAACATGTTCTGAATTGAATTGTTCCAACATCAGGCCATTCAAAGTGATTCCAAAAATTTCCCGTGCATGTAAACTTATCCGTCCCTGTCACCGGTTAGTGCAAATTTTGTGTGTAAGAAGAACTAACATTTTTCCCGGAAATGTGTGCCAAATGAATATTGAATTCTTGGGATTGTTTTTCTTTTGTAACTATAAACGTATGCCTTCAGTAATAATTAACGTTTGTTTAAAATTTGACTGAGAGAAGAATCAAATTTCATATCTGCGTCGTCCATAAAATGGTCTATTCTTCATTTCCTCATTCAATAAATAATTCTACTGACCCGCTGTACAAAGCCAAATCTGCCTCTCCATTCCACCCACGAAATATCCCCGGAGAGCATTGTAAGTTAAATTATTTATTTTATATGTGAATACAAAATTTGTGTTTATTATTAAAAACGACGACGACAACGTTCGTGTAATACTTGTTGCCTAATAATTATTTTTGTTGCCGATTTAAAATAAAGAATAATAAATTATTATTGCAGTGATTTTGAATATCAAATTGAAACTTTTCAATTTGAAATTTTCAAATACTGAACGTAATAGCAAACATTAAGAAAATTAAGAAATTTATTATATTAGTTTTACAAAATGCATGTGGAAACACGTTGAAACAATTTAGGAAAGTTAAAAAAATTTAAATTGAAAATTTAGATTAGGTTAAATATTTTAGGATTGAAACAGAAGAAATATAATGGGTTTTATTTTGCCCATACCAAACAATTTTTGCTAGAGACATTGCAGTGGCAGATGAATCAAAACAGAAATGTCAACCAACTGATAGAACAACTAAAGTGTGTTTAGTGGTTTTTTTGTGACAAATTAAATTTATAAAATATAATATCTAAAAATATATTAAATCATAATAAAAATAATGTTTAATCGCTCCAACGAATAAATTTATTTCAAATAATAAATTTTGCACAATTGTTCTGTGCAATTTATTACAATTAGAAGCTCAAATGTAATATTTTTGTTAAATTATACAGCGCCGAAATTTTCCATTACTGTATAATGAAAAGTATTCTTATTTAGGAATAATTTTGATAATAATAATCGATGGATTGGCCTTATTTTGTCAAATGAATTTACCATTTAATGACCATTTTCTAGAAAATTTCAAGTGAGAAGAGTTTCCTAAACGATATGACTCACAAGTTTATCTCAAGTTCTGAGCAAAGGGATAACAAATTTATCTCTTAATAGTAAATACAAGATAAGATATTTTAAAACTTGGAATGAAATTTACGACAAATTTACACAAAATAATTATTAAACCCCTAAAATTGGCGGTTCAAATTTTTTTAAATAAAGAAAATTTTTAATTTTTGAAAAACAATTGACGTTTGATAAGTCAAATTAAACAGACTAAATATATAATCTAAGGGTAAATTTTCCCAGCAAAATACACAACGAAGAATTCCAGAATTGCGTACAAATTTCTCAATGTTATTTATATAGTCAATGGAAAATTTAGGAAAATTAAATTAATATAAACCGTTTTCCAAATTTTTAGATTTGAAAATAATGACTTGCACAAAATCCGTTAAAACGCTTTCATAATTTCTTTAACAAAAAAAAATACTTGAATACACAGAAAATAAAATCCGATTCACAGCATGAATGTGCAATTCATGCATACAAAACGCTTGAAAACGGAAGCTTCTTTAACAAAAAATCCTAAATATAGTTACTACTTATATTTAAATAATAATTCATTTAAATATTTTCTACTATTAGGAAAATTTATTACAATATTTTAATTTCAAAAATCCTGTATATTAATTAAATATTTAAAAAAATTTCAACGGCTTGAGTATAGCAAAATTACAAACGGAATGTTTTTACTTGGAATCATTTTTAGAAAGAAGTTAATTTAAATAAGCAAAATTATAAATTTATGTATTATGAATGAAATTGATAATTTTATTCATTGATAAAATTCATTCATTGATGAAATTGATAATTTCTCCTCCATTAAATGGACAACAGTTCAAATTAATTTTGTTCATTACATTTTTCATTTATGAAACGTTTTCCGATCTCCTAAAATAATTATTTAAAGAATATTGTTTCGCCCAAAGTGCCTCGCAGAAGTCTACCCGATTTCCTGAGAGCAGACGTAGAGAACAACAACTGTCTGTTGATAATTAAAATAAAATTGACTATACATTTTATTCCAAAATATAAATGGAAATGCAAGCTAGGAACGAAAAATTAAATTTACAACAAATAACAACAAATTTATATTTGAATTTGGTCCATAACGCTGTGGAAGGTGATAAAAAAAATCGTTTATAATATTTAATATATTGATTAACTACTAAATGTTACGTTTAACTGTTCCAGTGTGCCGCTGACCGTTCCTCGACACTCAAAATGAATAAAATATAAGAATAATTGTATAAAAAGATAATCTGCCGAACCAGAATGTCCGGAGGTTGTATATTCAGAATGTGACCCAAATCTCAAAGCTGGTCTGCTCATTTAAAAAACATTTGTATATTATTCATCAGATATAAAAAGATTATCGACGGTTTTAATAGGGACACATCAAACGTTATTGTCTCGTCAAATTTATTATCCATAGTGGCAAGTGGTTTCTCGAGGAAAACAAAATTGGCTATAACGTAAAAATTGAATTGTTTCCAAGGCTGGATAATGAGAAAAATTTGAATTCCGCTTCGAATTAAAATTCCGTGTTTACAATTTCTTGGATACTGATTCCGGTTCCGATGTATCCGAAAAGGCATATTCAAATTCCGATATCGATTAATTCGAATTCTGGGCTATAATTCCGATACCGATTCCGATTCTCCAAACGTTTTGTAAGAAAACATATTTCAGGACCGAAATAGAGGTTTCAAGGGAAGAAAGAGGCAACAAATTATATTTCATTGTTCCCGCAATCAACTACTCGTTTTAAATCGAAGATATAAAAGTCATATAGCCCATGTATCATAGATATCTATAATAGAATAATAGACTACGTGTGTGTATATACGTTCTTCCCTACACAATTTATTCTTAGCTCGTCAGGGTAAGAACAATTATAAGGAACAATTAGGTAAGAACATAATATATGTATGTAGGAACAAGTAATGTTGGCAAAATAAAATTACCCTCGAATTTCTGCACGCCCTGCTAAAAATGTGCGGCCCACTGGGCCCAAAAAATCTCCCCAATGGCAGAAAACTGAAAATGCTCAATTTTGCGCAGAAACCTGGCCATTTTGGGCATCTTCCGAATTTTTTCAATAAATTCTACAAATAAATAAAATAGTACATACTATTTGCATTAAATTGGGGATTATAATTTAAATACGTAAGTTTATTCTCGCAAATATATTTAGAAACTTCCTGAAAAATGATTTTCAAATTACCAACACTAGGAACAGGTACATGTTTAGTTTTGTCATTGAGAGATAGCAAAGATACAATAATAGTGTCCACACTTTCAGGCATACAATATAAGGTAAACAATTTGGCCGAGCAACATTTTCATTATGCGTGGTAATTAACTGGAGGATGACAAAATGTTTTAAGGAACAGAATCGGAAAAAATCGGTATAAAATAGTAATTCGAATTCTGATCCTGATTCTGGAATTCGAATTCGGATTAAAATTCGGATACTATAATTCGAGAAATAGTAATTCCGATTCGAATACCGAAATTTTTCCGATTCCGATACCGATTCGGATTCCGATTTCCAGCCTTGATCGCATTCATAAGTGTCGGTAGATACATTTTAAAGGAATTTATTAACAAAAATGCGATAAAACTAGAGACAAATGTGTATATAGTGAAGCATAAAATAACAATTTAAAATTTGAGTATAACAAAACGTTTAATATGGATGGAATTCCTAAATGTCCGAACGGTAAATTAAACACATAACGGTTAAGAAATTACTGAAATAATTGCAAAACTGGCAATTTATTTGGCGTAGAAATTGTTTTTGCGTCCAATTTCTAATAGCACAATTAATATAATTTTGATGATTAATTCGCAAATCATCAAAAACAAATGAAATTGTGACTTAAAGCGCACAATGTAATGCCGAATCAAACGAAAATGACAAATATTCCACGGGTTTGTTTATTAAATATTATGAAATTCTTTACCGGTGATTTGTGTCAATCCAGATTTGTAAGGGTAAATCATAATTGTTTTGTACAAAATTATTTCACTTGAGCAAAAACAAACAAAAAAAAATTCTTTTGGTATATAGAACATAATTTTAAAGCCTTTAAGGTTAACAAAAAAAGTGAACTTGTTACATTTTGACATACTTATTTACGTATATACTTATGCATAATTTGTTTTATTAACCCACAATTGTTTCATGAATAAAGTTAATTATTGACATGTTTAAAATGTTTTTAAAATGAATGGACACGTTTGTATGTATAGTTTAATGTGCAACAATTGGTATTCTTACGATTTACAAGTTTCCTACAAGATTGAATATAATTTGGAAATGTTTGAGAGAATCCTTTTGATGTTTTTAACACCGTAATTATTCGTAATTAAAGGAGGATTATTAATTTTCGTAGAAAAGGTACCATACACATCTAAGTGCCTGTAATCCAAAAATTTATTGAATTGAATTTGACAATTTTATGCATTAAATTGGTTTCACCATTTTCAGGAATAAATTTACCATTTTCTGGAATACATTTACCATTTTCTGGAATAAATTTACCATTCTCTGGAATAAATTTACCATTTTCTAGAATAAATTTACCATCTTCTGGAAAATCATACCATCTTCTGGAAAAATATACCATTTTCTGGAATAAATTTACCATTTTCTGGAATAAATTTACCATTTTCTGGAATAAATTTACCATTTTCTGGAATAAATTTACCATTCTCTGGAATAAATTTACCATTTTCTAGAATAAATTTACCATCTTCT
>JAQGAK010003710.1:0-14196 GCA_034696945.1 Lipothrix lubbocki
GTGCGGGGATATAAAAGGGCTAGGGGGAAGCAAAAGGGCATGCGGGGAATTTTTTGGGCTGCGGGGAAAAAATTCCCTCCATTTAACATGTTAAAATAGGCTCTGGCGGGCTTTACGATCCTTACAGCCCAAACAATTAGCATGGCGGGAATGTACTACGTGGATTCGCACATGATCCTTAGGATGTACAAAAGCGTGGTGGAGGGAACCGTGAACCTATTAATGCTTAGATAATGTTATATTAGTGTAAAATGTATTAAGGCTGGGACCATGTCGCGTTGTTTCGCCCTTTCGCCTGAAATTTCTCAGAATTCTATCTATGTATGTGTCAAATTTTTTGCGCTATTTGTACGGATTTTACCTGCATTGTTGCTCTAATTAGCGCTGTACAATAAGTACAATTTTATAATTTTGTATTTATTTTGGTTGCAGTTTGCGGTTTTTAACACCGTTTTCACAATTTCAACCGAATTTTTTAAATTTGCCTGCAGCTTTTTAACAACAAAAGTAGAACTGCATTTAAGAATTTATTTTTCGGGCTAAAATTGACAATGGCGTACATCAAATTTGCAAAGTCTCAATGTTAAATTAATTTTTTTTATTAATCCTAATAATATGTATGCGCCAAAATGATTTACTGTACATACATATATCTGCAATTTATTACATATTTACTTTCAAAGCTTCTCGCCATGAATGTCAAAACACGTAAATTAATCATTTTGCAGGCATCGTTAAATTATCTTTTTTAACACTTGTACAAATACACATATCGATTGGGAATGTTTTACGGTAGAATAGTTGTTAGACGATTAACTTGAGCTCGTAAATTTGCTCGAAGCTCAGCATTTTGAAAGCAGGGTTAAATAACACAAGGAAAATATTTTCCACTTTACTCGCAAACAAGAAAAAAAGCAATAATGAGGATTGGAAATTTAATGGCTCCTATCCTCCTTTTATTTTTTCTCATTGGAATCGCCACCGGAATATATTACGGTAAATACTTAAATTTCTATTTAAAAAAACATTATAAAATTTAACAGAGTGAATTCATTTTTCATGTTAAGAATGTCAAGCGAACAGCGGCGAATGCACTTCCGGTTCCTGTGGAACAAATGCAAAGAAAACAAATTACGCCTGCCGTAATAAGACAGATAATTGCTGCGTTCGGAAAATGGGTTGACGTTCAGGATCAATTTTAATTATCCCGCACGCAGCTCACATGTATTCATAGAAATTATATGTCCCTGTCGAAACCATGGCAACAACTTTAAATGGTGGCAACAAAATCATTTCTTGTTTTATTAGAAAAATAAGTTTAGAAAACTAGTAAAGTCACCAGATTATGTCCACTTAATTGTATTTTTTTGATTTAGATAAATTCAGCGTAATTTATTCAAATGTAAAATAAAAATTATTTATTATTAGCACATCATACGTACCTATATCTAATCCTCAATGGGTTTGTTATAAATTCTGAAAAATACCCAGAATAAACTATTATAAAAATTGAACCGTCATTATTATTATTACATGTGCAAATATTATGGCATTGTAAATTTTTATTCGGAATATACATTACTGATACAATTGGTAATATTTAGAACGTAATAAGGGTACATAAGCAGAAGAAGATGAAAGAAATGTTTTTCTTCAATTATTCAAAATAAGTTTGAGTCAGGTACTAAATAGCTGCGCGGTGCGCGGTAGTTTTTCTGGTCGAAAACTTTACTGAAAAATAGTTGAGATAATGCGTGCTTGACAGAGTGATTCTGGCGAAAGGCTTCAAATGTTCAAAGACTGTCAAACAGCCTGACGGAAGTGGACAAGTGCAATTAACCTCCTCTGCATGTCTGCTTACACGCAGAGAAATTATAAATCCAGGACGTTGACGACTAATCAGTTCCGCTGTTCTTCTGGAGACCACAAACCTTTCTGGACTGACGTAGGATTTTTCAACATCTCCGTCCCTCGGGCAGGACTCATAATGCTGCTCAAATTTAATCTTCTTAAAATCTGTAATAATATTATTATTCATTATAGAACCAATCAATTACATTTAGATGATACAATAAAATAAATGTATTGTTAAAAATCCTAAAAATAAGGAATACACATAAGGAAAACATCGCTTTGTATAACGGACATCTTTATAAATTCAGAAAAAAGAAATTGCATTGCCAGAAAATTTCTGCTCTAAAAAAATATATTCAAAAGGAAATTTGAATATTACAACAGCACGTAATTGTAACGGTCAAATGAGTCCAGCTCAATAGTTAAGCATTCCGTTATAAAGAGTCCACTATTTTACGACGTACGAAAATATTTACATACTTTTATGGGCCGAAATCAAAGATCTAAAGATCGTCCTCAATTTTGTATCCTCAGCGCAAGTAATAGTTTGACTGTCCGAATCCTCCCCTTGGAATAAATGGTCCAAATTGAGTTCATTTAATGATGTGCCAGTAAGGCGGAAATATATTTTTTCCAAAAACGGTAGATTGTCGATGTAATTTATGATGTCTGCGAAGGCGCGGTCCCTGGCGTCAAAATTTAATCCCACGTCGGGCACTCTTAAGAACCGAGTATGAGAAAATAACTGGAGCGAGCACATGGTGGAGTGCAAGTTGTCCTGGTTTCCTTCCAGCTTCAAGTGTTTTACGGCTTTGAATGCGCATGCACTAATATGGTTGACCGGACCGAAAACTGGTTTTTTAAATTTTATGGAGTCAACATTTATTTTGACGCTGTGAAGTTTTGGAAAATCTGTGTAATAATCTACAGCAGTTAGACAGTCCAAGGTGTTTACTCCCACGCTGCCGCGCAGTTCGAGTTTCTCAAGTTTGGGAAAGGATTTTTGAAAGTATTGCAAATTTCCTAAAACACCGTAATTATATAATTACTTATTAAGCATTACAATTCAGTTATAATTTACAAAAGTAGTTATATTTAATTTTTTAAACTTTTTAAAAAAAATTCTCCAATTTTCTTTTCACTAAAATTTGTTTAAATTTTCTTTTTACATACTCAAATTATTTTAAATTTTCTTGAATTGACTCGAATTCTCTTAACTTTTTCACGATCTCTTAAATTGTCTCGAATACTCCTAAATTTGCCCAGAAATCTCTTAAATGTCCTCAAATTTTAGTAAATTTCTTTAAATTTTAGTAAATTTTTTCAAATAGTAAATTCCTTCAAATTTTAGTAAATTCCTTCAATTTTAGTAAATTTCTTCAAATTTTAGTAAATTTCTTCAAATTTTAGTAAATTTCTTTAAATGTTTTGTAATTTCTTCAAATTTTGGTAAATTTTCTCAATTTTTTTAAAAATTTCTTTAAACTTTGGTTTCCTTGAATATTTTTTTAAATTTTCTTAAATTTGTTTTTGAATTTCTTGAAATTTTGGTGAATTTCCCTAAATTTTTTAGAAATTTTGTCAAGTTTTTTTTAAAATTTGTTTTAAATTTTCTCGAATTTTTTGAATTTTCTCAAATTAAAAAAAAATTAAATAACTTTCCTAAAT
This sequence comes from Lipothrix lubbocki, assembly GCA_034696945.1. Taxonomy (NCBI): domain Eukaryota; kingdom Metazoa; phylum Arthropoda; class Collembola; order Symphypleona; family Sminthuridae; genus Lipothrix; species Lipothrix lubbocki. The sequence goes on from JAQGAK010003710.1 coordinate 3,523, forward strand.
TTTCCATAATTTCCATTTTTCTATTAAAGTTTTACTTAATTTTCTCAAATTTTTCCAAATTTTCCTAAATTTCCTTAAATATTCTTTTTTTAAATTTTCCTAAATTTCCTCAAATTTACCCAAACCTCAAATATTCCATAAATTTCCTCTAATTAACGTAAATTTTCTCAAATTTTCTTTAAATTTCCCAAATTGTTTTTAATTTTGTCAATTTTTTAAAAAAAATTCTTAATAATTTTCAAATAAATTCCTAAATTTTTTGAAATTTTCCTAATTTTTTTGTAATTTCTAAAATTTTTTTACATTTTTTAAAATTCTTTGAAGTTATTCTATCTCAAATAATGACCTTTTACTTCGTGTTTTAGTAACGTTTATAAGTTAAAAAAGAAGCAAAGTAATTTGAATTAAATGCAATTTCTACCTGTAAAAATGTCCCTCTCGTCCGACTGCTTCAGAAATAGAAAATCCGATGGTGAGCAATCTAGGAACGTGAGATTTGATGACACCAGACGACCGAGTTGGTACAGATCCCACTGATGCTCCTCGCTGTAAATATCTTCGCCCAACACCGGTGACTTAAATATTAAACGGTCAATTTTCGGTTGGAATTCTGCCACAAATTTCCAAGCTGCCCGGACAGACTCTTGATTCCGTCCCAATTGGCCAGTTTCCTCACCCAGAGTTGTGACTGCATGTCTCGGAAAGTCTTTCCAGCCGCAATGACGGGGATTTAAAGGATTGTAGATCAAATGTCGTATCTTTTTTAGTGACGGAGCATCAATCGGAAAGTCCACCATACTTTTACCAAAATCCGCACTACCGATTCCTAAAACTTCCAAATTCGGGAACAGTCTCTTTTTTTGGCCACGCGTACAAAGATACTGGCGAACAAATTCATTGTGAACGACCTTCCCTTCCCCAACATCAAGCTCTACAATGTCTTCCGTTCTAGTCTGAAGGATAAATTTGATAAGAATTGCAAAGGGACAAGTATTTGTCAGGGTAGTTTGCAGGTCAATATATTTAAATTTGATTTTTTTCAAAACTTGGTCGTACAGTTGGATGACCTTTCTCGTTTTTCTCGACTTCTTCTTGTCTTCGTCCGACCATTCCTTTACTAAGCAATTATAACATTTCACCACTCCATCACGACTGTCAACTCCCTCAAGATAAGAAATCCCGTTGATTGTCAGTGTCTGGACAGTAGAGCTGGAAGTTTCTTCTAGGAAAGCGTTGAATCGGGCGAGCTTTCGACACGGACTGTTGTAATAAACTCGGACGCACATGGGGATCCTGCAATGTTTGGATTTTAAAAAGTCCCGGGATTTTGCGCACCACCCCTTGCTAACCAAAGCTGCTCGAAGATTGTCTTGGGTGCTTAAATTCCTGAGGATTAAGTCCATGAGCTGTGCATAAATGGGAACAGTAATTATAAACAATTGGTTCCCAAATATTTTTTCGGTTGAGGTTATTATTTTTTTTAATAATACGATTCAATTAATTTTATGTAGATACAGCGCATATTTTTTTTTACCAATGGATTTGAAAAGACTTGTTCTTCTGGCGGAGGCTGGAGCTCAATACGAAGGCTGCTGGAATCAGAAATAGTGGTGGCCATCATTGAATCGTAACGGCTGTGAAGATTCGCCTGTGCAGAAAAGAGGAAGAATACATTCATTTAAAATTAATATAATTATTCTACTAATGTTTATATCGTTACCTACATGGGAATATTGAATGTGTAACTTGATCTTGATGTAATGCAAATCTGATTGTACTAAAAAATTCCTTAGCGCTTAATAAAAATTAATACTTTTTTAAGTGGTAATAACCTGTATTGTATTTTTTAACTGCAAATAAATCAGAAATTGAAAGGCTAACTTTCTATGTCTATGTCTATAACCCAATGGAGAGTTTAATACAATTATACTATTAGAGTAATTATACAGGTTCCAATATGAAGGCCATAACTTCTTTTACATCTGTAGAGAAGAGACGTATTAGCTCGGATCAAAATTTGAATTGACCGCTATTGAGAGCTTTTAATTAGAAAGGTTCTAGGACGCCTTTAAGAATTGCACGGGTTCACTTTCTTTCTTTTCATCTTTTCTCATTTTCTTCGCTTTGGAATGGAATGAAAAGAATACGGTATACCCACTAGGATTGATCCACCCCTCTTTAGGAAGACTTTGATTTTTAATCGTGTGTACAAAATAATGATTGTCTATATACAATGTCCGTATGTTCACATGTAAGATTTGAAGGCGTGGCTTCGGATAATTTCAAAACATTGTGAACCAATTAAATATTTTGTACCAATGCCACATATCACAGTGAGATTTTCGTACCGTGAAATGCTCAAAAATAGGACGCACGGATTTGTACTACGAAATAGAATTTATTCGTTTTCTGTTTATTTACAATCGAAGCAATTAATTTAATTCTGCAATAAGCATGAATAAGGAAACGCACTTAAAAATATTATTTCACAATTGTTGAGTATATTAAATAGTAATTTCTTTCGCAGTACACTGAACTCTCGCTATAAGAGAACACTATAAATCACTAAAATCAGTCTCTTATATAGGAATTCTCTTATTGAGAGAGCCAGTATGCATATAACTAGGTGTGATACACGGGCCCAAGAATTTCTTACAGAGAGAGTTCTCTTATAAGGAGATCTCTTATAGCGAGAGTCCGGTGTAGTGCTTTTATTTCAAAATTTTATTGAAATTAAATTGTAGTAACGCGTGCTTGACTGAGTGACGCATGCGTATGGCTTCAAATGGTCAAAGCTTGTCAACGTGCTGGACAGAAGCGGACAAGTACAAGAAACCCCGTGATATAATATGTTTTCACGTAGGGAAATTATAAATCCTGGACGTTGACGGCCGATCAATTCCGCTGTTCTTCCGGAGACTACAGCCCTTTCTGGACTGATATATGGATTTTCAAGACATCCTTCTCGGGGGTAAGACACATGATCCTCAAATTCAATCCTTTTAAAATCTGCAATAATTATCTATCATTACCTCAACTAATTATATATTCAGAAACAGTCTATTAAATGTATTGTTAAAAATTCTTATAAGAGCACTTCTTTATAACAGTCAAATTTTGTAGTCTTATAATGTCCCATTATAAAGAGTTTTCACTATAATTATGATGTAAAAAAACATTTACTTTTATGCGCCGAAATCAAAGATTTGAAAACCTCTCTTGATTTTGCATCCTCACTTGGATGGTCCAAATCCTCATCTAGAAATAAATGGTCCAAATTGAGTTCACTTAATGAAGCGATTTCAGGGCTGCAATAAATTCCTTCCAAGAACGGTAGATTCTCAATTGTGTTTATGATTTCGCCAAAGGTGTGATCGGTAGGGTCGCATTTTAATCCAAGGCCGATCAAACTTAAGAACCGAATATGAGGAAATAACCGAAGTGAACACATGATAAAGAGAAAGCTGTTGTTCCGGCGTCCATGCAGTTTCAAGTGTTTCACTGATTTGTATCCGCATCCTCTAACAATGTTTACAGGACCCAAAACTGGTTCCATAAATGCTCCGTAGTCAAAATATAATTTGACGCTGAATAGTTTCGGAAAATCCTGGCAATGATCTTCAGCAGTTAACCAGTCCAAGATGTTAACTCCAACGCTTCCATGTAATTCCAGGAGTTCAAGTTTGGGAAAGTTGTTTCGAAAGTTATTCTTCCCATTTCCTTAAAAACCAGAGATAAAAATGTCATAAATATTTAAACCATTTTGCTAATACAAAGTTAACAAAATAATACAGATTAATTTAATTTCAATTTCTACCTCTAAAAATGCCCCTTTCGTTCGATTCTTTTAGAAATCCAAAAATTGATGGTGAGCATTTGAGGAACGTCAAGCTTGGTGACACCAGACGACCAAGTTGGAACAGATCCCACTGATGTCCCTCAGTGTAAGTCTCTTCTTCACTGGCCCACGATAGGGGCTTAAAACATAAGCTGCTAATTCTGGGTTGGAATTCTTCCACAAATTTCCAGGCCGCTTGAACGGAATTTTGATTGCGGGCCAATTCGGGATTATTAAGCGTTTTAAGCGTTTCGGGATTATGGTATTTATAAATGTTAATATAAATTACTTTTATTATTGTGATTTTGTAATATTTAATTAAAATATTTTTAAATCCTTCAAAAAATTTAATTTAGCTTGTCGACCTGATTTGGAAAAACCTGACTACCCAAGCTTTGCTACAAACCTCCCTGGTAAATCGAGCGTGGTGGGCCAAATCTAGAACGGCTTTACTGACCCCAGAGGAAAGGCATGCCGTGTACATTCAAATTGATAATAATGATCCATGCAGGAAGCTCCTAAAATTCAATTCTTTCCTGGAAGAAACTTACAGATCGAACGACGACCCCATAATTTTCAACGGAATTCAACTTCGCACTTACCCTACAACGGGATCGTACGAATATAATTGCAAGAACTGCCTAAAATACAATTGGATAGTGTACCAGAAATATGTGCACCGGCCCACTGAAGAGGCGAGGATCGTAATGGCCAATATCCCCGAAATCTTTGGCAACATCCTGAAGAAAATTCCGATAAAATTCGTCCGACTGGATAAAGGTTTGAGCGTTTCATGTCCGTTTAACTGCTTGATAGAATATCTTTTCCTTGAGAAACGTGAAGATATCCTGGAACTGGATTTTGGTGCTTGCCCAAGCGGTTACAATACGCTATTGAGAAGTCAGTCCTCAAATCGTTTGAAATTTTCAAATTTGGAGACCTTAGGAATCTCATCCCAATTGCCTGTCGCGAATGGAGCCAAGTATTTACCACTTGTGGCGCCATCTTTAAAAAGAATCCACCATTACTCGCACAATCTGTCGTACGCAAACGACCAAGACTGGCAAAATTTCCCACGTCATGCTATAACAAATTTGACGATGGGACAATCTTGCCTAAGCGTCGAAGAATATGTTGATTTTGTTGCAGAATTCCAGTCAAAAATTGAGGTTTTAACTATAATTCCATCCAACGGACATTTGACATGGGAAGAGCACCATCGCGATCTTTTTCGATTAGGACGTCTAGTTTCAAAGACATTAAAAGTTCTCATTTGCCCACCTCCCGATTTTGCTTTTCTGGCGTGTGGATTGAATGAAGACAGTTCCGCTTTGGTGAGAAATCGGTTCCCAGCACTAACTTCCGTTGAATTAAGCGGTTATATTGGCGTCAATATCGCGGACATGATTGGTTTTTTGGATTTCTCGGCGGACTTCCCAAAACTATCTGCAATGCGACTACACCACACTCCTTTACATCCAGGTCTAGCCAAATTTGTTCAGGGGCCATGGAATTTGTTCCAAGGTGGTGATCGTCTCCACACAATAACAGATTTCGGTTTTCGTGCCAAAACAATTAATCGGCGCAGCCTGGATTTGACCGCTTGGTGCTTCACTTTGTTTGCGAATATGAAACACTTGGATTTATCTAAAATGACTTTTAGATATGACAGTGATGACCGCGATTTTGCAAAAATGCTCAAAGTAATCCATACCCTTGATGTTTTGGAAGAGCTTACCATTGGGACGAATAACATGAGTTCCTTGTGTTTGGATCATTTGTTCAAGGACAAGATTTCAGAAATAGAGCGACATTTTGAGGAAATGAATTCACAGCATCTTCTGGTCTACCCCTACGCAATTTCGCTTCTGAATCATAAAAGTAATACGTTACATTTGAATTTAATCAATTTTAATTTTCCAACCAAGCATCCTTATTACTCAATGTTTGTATGTATTCTTAAATGATTTTGTGATTCATTTTTGAACTTGGGTTTATTACTATAATGATGTAATGTAAATTATTTTTTACAGGTTTAAAACAAATTACAATTCAAGGCAATGTAACTTGCATCAAATCCTATTCAGGATGTGGAGGAGGTTGGTGTCATAGCGAGGAACTTCCAGGATTTTCCCTGCTCTCCGCAGAAACAGCCGAGATAATCCGGAAACATCGCCCAGGATTCAAGTTTTGCATAATTATAGACCATCCGTGCCTCCCGGAGTGCGCAAACTTCCTCTCTCCTGGCGGACTTTGCTTGGAACCCTTGAAACCGTACCTACAAATTTTCACAACTAATAAAGGACCCCGGAGAATTTGGGAAATTACACTTTTCAGCTGTGACTGAGGCCGCGGGATTACTCTTATATCCGATTTATATCTTGTAGAGATGCTCTTCATATGCATTATACTGGTAGATCTGCACCCTTTGTATTTCATTTTGCTTGTTCACCGAATATCGTCGGCGAACCATCCTAACGTCCCAATTTCCATCCCTTCAAGACAGAAAATGGTACTTTGAGATCTTGCGCTGACAGCATGTAATGATGCATATGTACACATACTCTTATGAATTGAAATCGTATTAATGCTTTGGAAAATAGTACATAAATCATATCACAATGCCGTTGCGAAGTGAGCATGTCTATGGACATACAAGTGAATATATTTAATTTAAACTACCACGCTTCTCGCTTTGTATTCCAATATATTGAATTATTTATTTTATTAATTATTATTTATCTCTCGTCCCTTGTAAATCTTTTACAATTTTTCAATAAAACCGTGCACATATCCTGACGATTCATTTAACTTGCAAACTCTAATTCATTGTATGTGAAACTTCAAATATGTGTCTTTAATTTATTAAAAATATAACCTAAATAAATTTACTTATAATTGAGTTACTTTTAAAATCCGGTACACCGGACTCCATGAGATCTTCATATAGGAGAACTCTCTCTTTAAAGAGGTCTTTTAGTCTTATTTAAAGCAGATTTCTCCACAAGAGAATTCCTATAAAAGAGACGGCTGACAATTTTTTCAGTTTTGTTGACGTTGACATTCAAGATGTAACTGCATAGCCAACAATGTGATGTCCGGGACAAAAGTTTTTAAATTTGGCCGACATTGTGCTTCAATTGAGCAATAAATAGTATTCCCAACATTTTAAATAAGCTGACATATAACTTTATAAAGATCTTTCATGTGCAATCTAACTGTACGAACAGCGGACAACAATCACTTTTAAATGAGAGTTCTCGTATATGTAAAAAGGTCTTGGAGAAAGTCAAGAGTACGTATTTAGTTTTTAGCAATCTAAAAAGTTAAATTCTAACCATTTTGTTAAATTAGGCGTTAATACGTTTGTACAAAAATTTTCACGATATGGTGCATAGAAAGAAATATATATTTTGTGTGGTGAATAACAAAAATTGAGCCCGCATGTACTAGATAAATTGAGATAATTTAATCCGTTGACACAAGCAAGGTGTAACAGCGATTATCTGATGAAACTGTAACGTAAATAGAACAAAATATAATTATTTTATCATTTAAATTCCTTGCATTCCAGCTAGTATTCTACTACACCACTTAATTTTTTCTCGAGTATTTCTTCATGCACTGACATCATCCCCTTGGTTATCGCCAACGAATTCAATTACTCGCAAGGTGGTTTCCCAACACGAGTGTATTTCACTGGTTGTGATGGTAGTGTAGGGTTCCAAATGCTCAAAGCGTAAGCCGGACATTCCCACGTTGTTATTGCATTGCCCACCCTCAAAGGCAACTTCACAAACTTCTGTTGTCCTTAAATGGATCTGGAATCCTGGTCGGTACTTGCAAATATTCTTGGCGGTGTTGCTGGAAACTACGAAGCGGTCTGGGGGTTCGTCGCTGTAACACACACCAGGTATAACGCCGTCCTGGCAGGCCACGCCAGACGAATCAATGATGATTCTTGTGAATCCTAAAAGGTATTTGAAATTAAATGTTTAAAAATTGATAACTGGCCTTATCTCATCTGTTAATGTCGAAACATTATTTACGTTTATGATTGAGAACGGGAGACTTATAAGCCCAAACGTGTTCCAGGTTATCTTCTCCACGCATTCGCTCTAGCGTTGACAGTTTATCCTTTTCAAAAAATAATTGATCCAACGATAAGTGGATCAGGGACTTAATCCCAAGGGTCATTTCTTCCAAAAACGGCAGATTTTCCATCTCGTTAACGATATCTGATAAGGCTTCTCGCAGGACGTGACTAGGTATACTTGATCTTGATCTTGATTTCAGCTCAAGATGTCGAATGTGAGCGAAAAGGTTAAGAGCACGCGATGTATTTTCACGTCCATATTGAAACTCATTTTTTATTTCTGTCCAATCAAGTGTTAGCCACTTGACTCCTTTGCAGACACAGTCATGGTATTGATTGTATGGGCCACTGACGCCACTAATAGCCCGTGAAGGGAGAAACGTAAAGGCAATTTCTTCCAATTGTGGGAAGTTCCTTTGAAAGTACATCGAAGAAAACCAATCCAAGATATCAACTTCTAACCTTCCTCGTAGTTCCAGGAATTTTAGCGTCAGAAATACATTATTACATTCAACGTCTGAAATTACCAAAACGCAATGTTGTTATTTCCGAAATAAATATTTATTTTCTACTGACATTCATTTTTCATTGTTGAATATTTAAGAATATTGTATTTTAAATTACCATCATCTGGATAGGGGATGAAGCCTTTGCTGGCCATGAAAGGCAAAGCAATAAGTGGGTAGACAAGTTTGGTCAGACTTGAGCAAGCTAGTTGGCCCAGCTTAAAAAGTTTCTGGCGGTAGACGCCATTCTCGTGAATTTCAAGTTTTGTTTCTAGTTCCTGACTATGATCATAATTTTCTAAACTCTCCGGTCTAATCCGAAATTTCTGAATTATGTTTACAAGATTATTGATTTGATTAAAATTAAATTGCAAAATAGTAAGTGCGTGGTATGGAAAATTAACTCCGTGAATTAATTCACCGCTTGGGTGCAACACAAAGATAAAATGTTTTAAAGTTTTCAAAACTGGAGACACAATCGGCATATCATTGCAACCAAAGTCAATTCCCAGGGTCTCTAAGTTTGGAAAAACTTTCTGTCCATTAGGGGTTTGTAAATAAAAGTCCCAAATCTCATCCATGGCAAGTTCATCCCCAAAGTCCAATTCTACAATATCCTCGACGTGTTTCGAAATAATAAATTTGATGAACAGGGCAAACGGGCAGGATGTTGGTATTCCTACGTTGAAACGAATATACTTGAATTTGATTTTCTCCAAAATTTTTCCATAGCGATCTTTCATAGTTGAAGTTGAAGGAGCTAAGTGCTTCATTGAATCAGTCTGGTTCCAATCATTGATCGAACAATCAGCGCAGATATTTCCCCGGTATGCTTGTTGAATCCCATCGAAAATTAATTTATCTTCATCATTGCTTTCGAATTGATTTTCCACCAAATAAGAATTGAATCTTGCCAGAGCACGACAAGGACTTTCATCATTGATTTGAATGCACACCGGGTAGTGCGACTTCTTGTTGTTCCTGTTATTTTTTAAAAACTCCAGGGAATAACTACGCAAGCTCTTGTTGACCATTGAAGCATAGATTATATCTTGGGGATTCAAATACTTGAAAACGATGTCCAAAATCTAAATAGAATTGAGTCAACCCATTTATTAGTCCTCTAATACTTTTTGCATACTTATTGCATTGCTGATAACATTTTCGGCTATAAAGGAATTTTTAAGAATGAATTATTATGAAAAGCAGCACTTTACATAACATTACTTAGCACGGCTTAATGTAAATAAAACAAAACTTACAAATTATCATTTTTTATATTTATTTGAATAAAAAAAGTTATTTTAAATTCATACTAACCAAGACGTTAGAAAGCGCTTGCTCTACTGGAGATTGTTTCCCGTCTGCACCCTGCACTTGGCATTTTTCAGGAGTGTCATAGCAGGCTTTTTTATTTGCGAACATGATGGCTTCTACGGATTGGCATTTATTAAACTAAATTGGAATATCCTGTCGAGTTAATTATTCGTAGGATAATAAATGAAATATATTTAGGATGTTTACAAATCTACAGTGATGAACCGTCAAAATTAGTCTCATAATTATTTTGATGTGTTTTCAAATTAATTTTTTTATGTATACAGTGTGTAGTTAAATTTTGAGATTCAGGTGTAACACGATGAATTTGCTAGCTTTATAATGTATTCTTCTTTAAGTTGTTGTGTGTATCTATTTATCTTCAAAATCCGTGACTTCTGAATAACGATTAAGAAATTGCTTATCAAATGGGAAAACTGCAAAATAAATTATTAGACGACGGGAATTACTTTGAGCTAAGCTGTATAGGATCTTTTATTCTAATTGCCGCAGAAAGGAACAAGAAAAGGAATGAAGAGAAGAGAATACGTTTAAGTTGTATACATATACTTAAAGTATAAAATTTTCGCGCCTGCTTTCAAGGATTTTGTGAGCTATCGGCAACGATAGTCTCTTGAAGATTTACCTGTGATCACCTGCAGGGTTATGTAAAGGTTATGTAAAGGGTCTTAAGTAGGTTAAGGAGGATTGAAGGAAGTTAAGGTGTGTTGAAGAAGTCAGTCTTGATTGAGTCATCTACTTGAATACAACTAATAAACCTGTGTTATAGTCCAACGTCTGTGTGTTTGTCTACCGGGCATTATTACAGGACCGTATTCGGGTTATTCCATATTAGGTTAACATCAAGTACATATTCATATAGGCTCACTGCAAGTGTTCGGTGGACTAGCTAAACA
>JAQGAK010003711.1:0-14193 GCA_034696945.1 Lipothrix lubbocki
ACATGCCCCAAAGTTAGCAACATGCCCAACATTGGCGTCCTGGGCCGTTCTACGCGTACTGCCCCTAACTACCTTAAAGCACAACAAACTAGTTCTTTATGAGTAGATACTTATTTCATATTATTGGCAGATCCAGTAAAGGAAACAAGTTTGAACTTTGTGAAATAAATTTACATTTCTATGGTTTAAATTAGGAAGTGAAGGTGTGCTCAGCATTTATCTTTGACAGTTTACCGTCAAGCCTAGGTTGCAGTTTACCGGAAGACGACTGTCACTTTCTTATTGAATCCATCCGCACGTTTACCTCCGTTCTCAAAGAGGCAAGAGGGAGACTAATGGCTTTAACGAGACGTGAAGGTGGAAGACTTCCTCCTCATATGTAGTCTGTATTATATCATTGGGAATATTTGTGGTATGTACGGGCCTTTGACTAATATACCGTATGCTGAGAAATTGCTGAAGTAGTAGTGTTGAAGACTGAGTGAGAGGGAGAGAGAGAGAGTGGAGAACCAGGAAGGGTAAAGAACATTGCGTTGCAACAAGAGTCGTCGTCGTCGTCACCGTCATCTCTTTCACTTTTCTCTGTGAATACCTTATTCCGTCCATTTCAGTTTTAGAAGTAGTACATAGTTCAGGGAATCTTTCTTGGTGTGAATTGAGCACGTTTTGCTCTCAAAGTGATTTGAATGCAGATGAATAACTCCTGTTGTATACACACACTTGTATGCGTTGTATATGTTAATTTGTCGTTTGTACATAGGTATAAGGGAACTCTTTGTATACTTAAATGCATAGGGAAATAGTTGTGCTTATACCTACCTATGTGTTTTGCTGCTATTAGAAATGCAGGTCGTTACTCGATGTGCAAACATAAGGAAATTATGTTGTCAGCTGAAAAGACTGCTCCAGTGGAGTTGGTTGTAATGCGGGGAATGACAGGTAAGCGTATCTGTAATCCTCAAATTGAAAGTGCAATTTATTACAGTTTGGAATAGCACAGGAGAATATTTGTAGATCACAGGTTTGATTTGCAAGAGGAGATATCAATTGACATTGATATCCTTTGGGACCTTTCCAGCAAGAAAATACTGTAAAACATTTGATACTAAATGGAGCCTGAAGGCTTTTAGAACCAAAATAAACATTCTCTTTTAGACCCTTTGGAAAGCTAGACAGATTTTTTTAAGTATTAACTTGTGTAGTCTAGCTACATACAGATGTATGTACCTATGTTAATATAAGTATGAATATGCATTTTTTGGACTATAAGATTATGTTTTTTAGTTTCACAACCCTGACTTCACTTGTTTCCTGAAAAATGATGAATCAGCCTATGTGTAGATACTCTATTTAATGTAGCTCAGGTTACCCCCACCGGATCCAGGAGCGACGTTCTTAACTGATTGTGTAATGGCGTCGTGCTGCATAGTGCATAGTTTGTTAAGTTTGGTTTGGGAGTATCTGGCAGGGTATGTTAACTTTCTGCAATAATATTAGACTTTACTGGTGCATTTAGGCTGCAGAATTAAGTATAAAAAATGTTATGTATGTTTTTCAGTGTAACAGTAGTTATTAATAGTAGAAGAAATATACCTACTAAACATTCAGATGCAGTTCTAAGTTGTGGCTTCAAGTTTAAACTGTGAAGTGACTTTGAATTCTGATGTAAATGATGTCTTGTTGTGCCAGTGCATGTGCACAACGGATGAATCTGTATTTAACTCACGAACTTTTGTTTTGACCACGGAAAGTTACTGTTTTTGGTGGAATCCTCTTTAGGATGCTAAATGAAATGTATAGCTCTCCCCTATGACTACATTGTCTGTTTCCGTCCAAATTAATTTCTTTAAAAGTCAGGAGTAAAAAATCAATTCGAGTTTTATCATCGGCAATAAAATTGGTTAATCCTGCGGGCGAGCGACTATAACATATCTGTAATACACTGTACATACTTGACTGCTCATGTGGTATGAAGATAGGTATAGTACAGTGAATCTACTATTTAGTTGAAATGAAACGAGAATCTATAAAATGAAATAGTAAAATGGGTTTATGGTGTATTAATCGTGACTCGTAAGTGTGGATTGAAACATTTATAGACCAGCTCACTACTAGTCTTCGACACAATTATCTTCCATCGAACTTATGTACTCTTTCTTCTTTTATGCTTCTGTGGATGTGATGTGTTGTACTGTACTTATATACATATTAATGAATTACAAGAGTGATGTGCCTAGACGTTTTTTACATGAAATTTATCTCAGGGGCATCTTATGTGATGTACATATCTACATATAAGTACCTAAGTAACTATAAGCATGGTTCTACTTTATAAATGTAAGAATATAAGTATAGGATGTGTAAATGAGTATACCTATATTGTAATAAGTATTTTAATAGGAGCAGGGAGATGATTTGGTATTTTCATGAGACCATTAATTGTGTGAAATTAATGTGTTATGAGTTAAGAGCCTGGGTTATTTCTGACAATAAATTTCTAATGAAATACAAAGTACTACACAGATTATAAGACATGGGATAGCAAAGCATGTTTATATCCACACAAGTGGCATCGAGAAGAGAGCAACGCTTTGGATTTATTATGACTTTTGGTATTTTACAGGATTTTCTTATTATTTTCTCCCTCTCCCACTCTGCCTATTTCTCTTATTTCTCTGCCTTTAAATACCAAAGTGAATCCTTATGTATCACTTTCATCAACACTATATATACTCATAGATTTATCTGTAGTAACAAATGTAAATACTGTGAGTATCAAGTTCATGTGCTGTGGCATTAATGCTCGTAATCACGTACATGAATTCGTTTCTGTATGAATGTTTTAGTTGATTTTTGAAAGTTGAAATTATACTTACTTACTTATACAATGGAACATATGTACCTATATGAAATAACATGGTATCTATACTTACACTATGTCCCATTGCATAATTCCTTGTTCATTGGATTGAATCCCGCAAAGATTTATAGTTTGCAGAGTTTATAGAATATGATTGTAAGTATCTATATCTGTGTACTTCTAAATCCTGATGTAGAATTTGAGTATAGGGAATTCCGGGGCATAAAACCCTAGTGATAAAGAATAAATATAGATGGGAATGAAAGATCCGCTCTCTCACTTTCTGTTTAAACGCTAGGCACTTTATTAAAGACCTCGGGGATGGAGATAATTATAGTGAACTAATATTTGAAAGGATATAAAATGTGATACTGTCTACCCGAGATGTTGTAAAATACCTACAAAGAATTAATCTCTTGATGTTTATTTTGGAAGTGATCCTGAATACACATGTGTGAATAAGCTGATTGTTGCCAAAAATTAGGAAACTGGATGACTGTAATAGCTTTTCTGTGATAGTACCTCTAGCTATACTTATAGATAGTTGTTATGTTAAAGCAGAATATAAATGTACATATAAAACTATGAGAATGACGAAAATAAGTATAAGATGTAAGTACAAAAACACTGTATGAAGTACATTTGAATACTATAGTAAAGGCAACGATAATAAAAGAAGATTTATCAAATGGCCCCTGTTGGGGAAGATCGAATCCTTGACCATTTACTGCCGGTAGAGTTACGTTGTAATTATTACCCAGAGCGCTTTTACTGCGCAATGTATAAGTATAGATTATCACATTGTAGATATTATGAGAAGATTCAAATGAATATACACGCCCCAATGCTTTGAACGTTTGAATTTATAACTTGTATTAGCACACACGGAGTGGAAAGGAATAGCTTCTATTTGGCAATCCTTGCCAATAATTTATGTGTTATGCTTTACGAGTTTATTTTGACTTCAAAAGAATTTTTTGGACTAGTTTTCACTACATTCCTCCCATTTATTTTATTTCCTTGCCGTGAACCTGGTTATCTTGTGCACGGATCGGAGCGGCAGACTCAGAATACACACGTATCTTTACTATACTACTAGTAGTCAAATACATGAACACTACTACCACATCCTGTTTACTTTAATTTGCGATGCCATGCTGTCAGAGCTTTTGTTAGTCGATTAAAGGCAGTCGGAGGGAGCTCTGTTGATAAAGACGTAAAGATATTTGATAAAGGTATAAGTACACTACAGATATACTTACACTACAGATATAGGTACATAGAACATAATTATATACTGAAATGACATTCTGTGATTAAAGTTATATTTGCTTTTGTTGTTCATATTATTGGTTATTGTTTTAAAGAATGACTTTTACTATCCTACCATGATTTTATCAAAAGACTCCAATTTTTAATGACATTTACCGTGGGTGAATGTCCGAACGGGAATGTAGAGATCAACTGTGGATTTGCGAGTCTAATATGAATTTTAATTTTGATGCTTTATTGACTTTTGTTTCAGTTGGGGTTGAGATCATTTGAATGAATAATTGACAACTTTTAGGTAATTCAAAATTGTTGAAACCCGTCGGTCGGCAATGATGCTTATTTAATGAGTGTCTGTGTGAGTTTTCGGATGGATTGTAGACTTGTAGATAAGCTCGGTGTAGATAATGGTTCACCAGAAGTGATACATCATCCTCGGATTGACGCGAATTAATGCAGTGGATACATACGAGATGCATTTTCTAATGGGAGTCATCCACTGTATATGGAAATGATTGAACTGGAAACGGAAGATCAACAAATGAATTGAACGACAAAGTTGATACATACACACGGTATTATCATATAGCTATAAAACTCTGGTTGTTACTCTTACTCTTCGAGTATAAAGTAAGTATAACTATAGGTAAAAGGGTTTATAACCTTGAGTATAATCCCTGCAATATATGTACATACACACGAAATACAAATAATATGGGGAAATGACCCTCCATACAAAGTAATTTGTAAATACAATGCGAAGTGATTCAATTTGCTTACGCACACAAAACTGTGGATGGACTCAGTCAGTGATATACAAATAATCACTTTACGGGTACATTACACATGAGATGAGAGATAGAAGTTGAGTATTTAAACTTACCATGTCCATCCTTTCTCGGTGAAAGGGGGTGGACGGAGGAGCTACTGATACGAAAAGGGATCTGGAGTGATGGTGACGCAGATACTGATTCTTACAGTGATCTATAGTGACGGTGAAGCTAGAAGCTACCCAAATAAATTCCAAAAATAAATTCGGTTGTATATGTAAAAACGATAGAACGAAATATGCGGATAGTGATTACTCTTGCCCAGGCAAGTCCGTATAATTTAAAATGGCGAAGGTAATTGGGAAGGGAAGGGATAAAACTTTTCCTTGTAAGTTTGTATAGAGGTGCGTTCATGTCCTTTTCCACGTATGTAACTTCTCAAGTCCTTTTGATGAGTATGCTTCAAGTTTTATAGCTGCTGAAGCAAGGAGTTGGAGATGAAAGCACATTTTATCAGATGGGCAAAAGACTGGCTGAGAATACAGCGGATTGATTAAATCCATTTGATTTTTCGACTGCAACTGACATAACTATTATGGAAATCCTGCACTAATAGACTGAATTCTATCTGGTGTTAATACTTGTCCACATCTGCGGGATATATCTATCTTCATTATACTTATAGTAATCTCTTATTACCTACTATCTACCACTGGAGTATTTTCGAGAAGCAATGAGATTTATTAAAAATTCTGGAAATTCAGTCTCTGTCGTCAGTGGATCTTGATAGGAAAGTGGAACAACGTGGAAAGTGAATTAAGCCGTCACCTATGTATAATGTACTACTAGACGGGAGAATGAAGCTAAAATGCAATGCTGTTAATTAATTCTGAGCCTTGTATGACTATGGTGTAGCTAACCACCGCAATAATAGAACGTAGGAGAAGCCACCACCCCGGCTTTGTTTAAGTATGCAAGAGAATCAATTAATTATGTACTCATGCAATACATCCTTTGAACTTGTTTACTTTAATCGCACTCTTTCCCTCCTACCAACACCACCTCTACGTATTCCTTTCATATGGATGTAAGTACTTATAAGTATGTGGGACAGAGGCTTGTGATGAATTTATCGAGGCAATGCCGTAATATAATGACAAGGTAGATGTATCTAGTATAGTAAGTATGCTTATTCTAAGTATAAGTATACTTATACTTACCAGTATAATGGCAAGCAATGCCTGTTATTCACTCATGTGTGCGTCTTTTGCTTATATCCTCGTGAGTACGTGCCTTTTATTTAGCCCTACAATATACATACTAATACATACATTTTACTTGAACGCGCCTTTGTGTTGAACTCCGGTGCTTTATCTTCTGCCGTGGCACGTATGACTTTGTGTGTTCAGCAGCACCGGCACTTGTTCCCTTCGGATGTACATTATGTGCCTATGCTAAATACATGGTAAAAACCTCTTGACATTTAAGTCATCAAGGAGATACTACACTTTACTTTGGGAGATCCGTGTCATGTACATATACATACGTCTGTGTGTTTGCTGGCTGATGATGACGTTCTGCCCTTGCATGGTTTCATTTCCAAATGGAATTCCATGATGGTCCTTTCGAGCTCTATCTAACTGTAATGCATATATCTCTCTCTATAGATGTTTTCAGTTTCAGTGATACATGATTTTGCTTGGTATAGGTATAAGTAAGTATATCAAAATGGTACTATAGTTATATAAAATCAGTGTCTTATGCTTGTACAGCTATGTATACAAGAAAAGTGCTTCACAGACTGAGGAAGCGAGCTCATCGTCAGAAGCTCGTCCTTTTATGCATGTGGTGGTGATAGGATTCTCTCTTTCCCTCTTGTCTCAATCAGCAGTAATGCAGGGTTTATGAAGACATAAGAATGAAGTTTATTTCACGTAAATTTCAATTTTAATGGAAATCCTTTTATTTATATGCAAACGTTATGATCGGATCGATGTGACGGGGGGAAAAGGCTGGCTTCTTCCACTTTCAAGTTTTTCTTCGTCTTCGATTTTGCATTCCACTATTATTCTTGTTAGGAATAAGCGAAGACCTGAGGCTTAAATGAAAAGAAACTACTATGTACTACTATTATAGACGACATGGATGGCTCATGGCTCACATTGTAAAATGAATGGGAAGGCGGGAGTTGAGCTGTTTTGCAACCCCCTATGATTCTCCGTGAATCCATAAAAGTTGGTTGTATGTAATATTCTTAATCTCTTGTCTATAGTCGACTATGGGGAAATAAAAGGTTTGGTGAAATCACTAAGATTTATAAAATTACTTTCATAAGTTGAATGTAAATAGGTAGAAGTTTAAGGATTTTCCTCTATTGATGCGGAGATGCTTCTATAGTTCTTGTAAAGTGGATGATGATGATGACGGTGAAAGTGAAAATAGAAATAATGGATATATATTATACTGAAATGTTCATGGTGCCCGCTGGTTGCTCTCTTTGCTGGGACGATCAGAATGAATTGTGTATTGTTATTTGTTCCACCCCTAAAAGAATTTAGCTTGTATGCTAGATTTCTAAAGGATCAATTTTTTGACGGAATTGTTGTGCCTGTTGGAGTTAGGAGTAGAGGAAGAAATTTGTATTAAATACCATGCCATGCGAATCTTTAAGTAATGTTGTGTTTTAAGTAAAGGTGAAGGTTTGGTGGAGAAGGAAGGAAGGAGTTGGAGAAGGTGTAAGGCTGTTGTTGGCGGAGTGTTGTGGCTGTTGCTGCTCCTTAAATAGACATACTTGTACTTATTTATATAAGTATCTATAGATATAAGTATACGTATACATATAAGGTTTGTCCAACCCTAGTATGGTAAGCATGAAAGGAAATGGAGCGATGTGTATAGATTAGCTGTAGAAAAGAATTTTCACCAACTTGAACAAAGTGCATTGAACATGAAGAGTTATGTTTTTCTTCTTCCCTCTGATGGTCTTCACACACGCGAATTCTTTGCTCTCATGTTCTCTTCTTTACTGTGTAAAGTACATATATACGTATAATGTTATGGGCTTTCTCTGTAGCCTTAAAATGGGAGTTTAGTTTTAGAAAAATACCTCTCTATCTCCACGTCAGTCTGTCTTTAATACAGATACTGATACTACTACTACTTTCTAGTCTTTGTGTCTGCTAATCGGACTCAAGTTTTCCGTTTGGGACTCCGGTATCCTTTGGTTCTATCTATGTAGGAAGTTAAGTTTCACCTTGCAGGAACTTGCCGGCAATGTGTGTCTTCATATAATTAGGTATATGTATCTCCGTTATATTGATATGTATACTTACATGTATCTATAGTATTTATTGCACTACATATTTTCTTAAATGAGAGGAGCACAACATATATTTATATACAGTATATAGTAAGATTCGCAACGATATATTTGTATAAGTATCTACCTATATGTAACAGTCGAAGGAGTATACTCTCATATATGTAGATATAAAGAATCTGTCTTGCTGATCTCTCATGAAAATAGTAGTTTCTAGAGTTTATAGAGGCTTTTATGTATGTACGTTATTACCACTTGTCTGAATTGAGTTGCAGTTAAATTCTTTTAGTTGAAGTAGCCTGCTCTATTAGTACACGTGTGTCTGTGTGTGTTGTTTTCTATAATGGAAGTCACCATAGAAGACACTAACACTGTCACTATCTGTATAGTGCTTGCTTTCTTGTGAGGATCGGGCTTCAACGTGTCGGTTGCTCAAAGTTACCGGAACAACGTCCAAAGTTGGCTTGGCTGGAACTGGAAGTTGACGGGACAGAAGAGTCACCGGAAAGATAGGGGAGTCGGCGGAGAGATGAGAAGAAAAATATACTTATAAGAAGGGAATACATGCCTTGGTTTTTATCTGATGGCTCAACTACTAAGTGAAGCTTTGATATCAACTTTTGGTTTTTCTACACATACCTGTATGTATAACGTTTTAAGATGTAGCTACATACATATGTAGCTTACTACGAACATATGTATGTATGTTCGTAGTATACTTATATGCAATGCACGTATGTGATTTTGTATGTGTAATGTGTAGAATGGGGAAGAATGTGCGGACATAAAAGTGTCTCAGTCTTTACACCATTTAATTTCTACGTTCGATGATGATGGAATCTGTTTGAAAGCGGAGCTGTAAGTCGAGGAAGAGCAGTGTTAC
Source organism: Lipothrix lubbocki (assembly GCA_034696945.1). Classification (NCBI taxonomy): domain Eukaryota; kingdom Metazoa; phylum Arthropoda; class Collembola; order Symphypleona; family Sminthuridae; genus Lipothrix; species Lipothrix lubbocki. Next base: position 9,102 of record JAQGAK010003711.1, read on the forward strand.
TTCTCCTTGTAACTTATTATAAGTACATACACAGGAAGGAGCTGCAAAAAAGAAACTTGAATGTAGTTTTTAGTGAAAATCTTAAATTTTCTACTACACTATTCTCTGTGGGTTCATGACCTAGACTTGATCTAATTAATTTAATATGTTGTAGGTTAGCAGATGCAAACAAAGGAGGAATATATAATTTATGTAAAAGAACATATAAGATTTGGTTGGCAAATTAAATTTACTATACTCATAAAGAACCTATAAGTATAAGTATAAATAATATATTAAATTGCATACAGTTACTGTATGTACAATGCAAGTGTGCTTTGAAAATTAGACTATACTTGCATTGTACTTATGGATATGTATACATACTTGCATGTAGAAGGTAACCGTATAAAGCATTTCATGGCAATGTAATAAAGGCGGAACCGGAAGATGATTTACAGGGGGACAATGCAGTTATTTAGGTTCACGTTTCTTTCCGTATAAGTGTAAGAAAATATACATGTAGGTAGAAGTACTTTATATGTAGAGAATAAAATTACAGCGAATATCTCTGTCACTCAAGGCAAGCCAGGAGAAACATAAAGAAATAGAAAATGTAGAACGAGTCACTTGGGGATAGTTGTTGGAAGTTGAGACTTGTGAGCTGGCAACTTGAAATTAAGTAAGTAGTATGCACATAGGTACCTTATTGTGTTTTTACATGGCTCCACCACAAGCCATTTCTCATATTTGCAAATTTTCTGCCATAAGTAAATGTCACGGGATGACAACTACTACTTGGCCCATGCAACAACACATCTTCACGGTGATTGATGTTCGGAGTGTTACATTTAATAAATCGAAGCACATTTTCAGCTCTTGCTGAGTTCAATTGTTACGGAATTTTTTTGTTATCAATTGTTATGGAGTTTTTTTTAGGAGCAATTGTTATGGAGTTAGTGCATAACTATTATTGCGTTTAAGCAAGTGGAAGTCGTAAAAATTCGAAGCATTGCAAGCTTTCACAGTTTAAGTATAAGTATAGAAAGAGGCCAGACAGTGTCTGTACACCTTGAAAAATTGTTCATCCGGAAGAATTCATGAACATGTGATGAACTTTGAATTCTGAACTTTTCAAAAGTGTTATGCCGAATGCCGCCGCTACTAGCTAAATTCAAGTCGTCTGTATCTATAGAACGCCTCCTCTGCATAAAAGAAAGGAACTTGCAAAAATTATTATCCTGTTCCTTGGAAACGACGTGTTTTGATTGTACTTTTAGACAGATGATGAGAGAACTTTGGGATTTTTATCAAGTTTTAGTGGATCCGAATAGCAGAAGATACCCGAGCTGCTTGCAATGTATGATGCTCCATGTCTATGATATCTATAGAGTGTAAAAAGTATTTTCTGCAATGATGTTTTATTTTTATAGTGATGTTGTCAAGTGTAACTATCTAGTAGTGAAATATGTATGCAAGTCTGTCCGTGCATGTAATTCTTATTGCGATCAGTACTCGGATCTTCTGACTCTCAGTGTCAATAAAAGAGGTGGCAAAAAACTTGCTGGTGAGAATTTCATTCTTTGTGTGAAAGATGTATGTATATGCATGTATGCATAGTGATATATTTGAGTGTGTCGCGGAGATTTGGAGCAGTTGAAATAAATTGGAGCACAGGTAGAACGAGTTGAACTTTGAACTTCCTCCGTTTGACAAGGGAAAGTTGAGAAGGTGAGGAAGGGAGTATAAATTGACTTGAAGTTTTATTTTTATTCTTTCAGTCAGTCCGTCAGTCAGTCGTCAGTAACAACTATGCGTTACTTGTTATTACGGACTTGTTACTTCCCTTTCAGAGGGAGTGCATTTCAGAGATTTTTTAAAAATCTAGAACGGAAGAGGAAAAGTGAGTGAGTGCGTGGGAGTTACGGCAATGAGAAATGTACGAGACATAGAGAGAGAGAGAGAGAGAGAGAAAACGCGAAATGCAAATGGAATGACTAGTTAGTGGCCAGAAGTTGATGGAAGAGACTTCTATGTCCTGGAAACTAGTAGACGTCAGTCTATGAGCACAATTTTTCCCAGAGCATTTCATCCAAAATGTCAAAATTCTTGTGATTCCTCTGATGGTGCTTTAAAGTTGAAGAAATATTGTATTATACAGAGGAGAGAGAGAGAGAGAATAAGAAAGTCAGAGTACACTGGAGGGCAAAGGGGCGTGCTTTCTCATTCTTGGCATTCATTAACTTGTGTAACTCTTGTTGCAAGAACAATCTTTGTATAGCAAAAGTTTCCGTGTATTTAGGTCACTGCAAATCTTTTTCTTCTCTCTCTCTTTCTTTCTTTTGCTCACTCACTCACTCATACTCTCTCACTACTACTAGTTCTTTACTATAAGTACAACACAATTTCCGTAAGATTTCAAATATGAAATGGAAAATCCTCAAAGCTGCTTTTTGTACTTTCTCCTCTTCTTTCTTCACTCAGTCCTTGTTCCCATCTAATAATATGTGTTGCCTACAATACTTTTCACATTCACTTCATCATGAGTCTCAAATATTAATTTTCCAAGCATTTATTTAGACTCCGCCACTCCATGATGTCTACACTAGTCTTGGAGTAATAGCGGCTTCATTATTCTCCGGTTCAAATGTCTTAAAAAGCAGTTGAAATTTTTGGCCACAAAGCCTTTTATTATTAAAATAGTGGTCTCCGTATCTCTCTCCGTTCGTATATTTGTACTACTAAAATTTGGATTGCTACAAGTTTTTTAAAAGAGTTTTGCCCCAAAACCGCAATAAGTGTGTACACAAGACAACAATCGTCGATTGCCAATTTTGATGTTTTGTTATGTGGACCTATAAAAAGGTTGTATAAGCTGGTATGTCAATGTGTGTAAAATTTTATTAGCATTGGAAGAATTGATGGGAGCGGTGCTGGGGAAGCTTGCTTGGTGTTCCGTTTGTGTGTCCTCCGTCATGTGTGTAGTATTTCTGTACTATACATAATGTAAGTATACCGTCGGCGAAGTCTCAAAAAGTACCCATTTCTGTATTGAAGGTATTGAAATTGTTTGGGATCCTTCGTCGACGATGTATATACTTTTACATATAAGTATGTATTTTGATAAAGTTGAAGTATTGAGGATGACTTGTGGTTTGTATATGTAGATACTTATAAGTATACTCTTTTGCCATGTCCTGTGTAGCATCTATTTTGATATAAATGCTAAAGTATCTGCCGTAAATGCTGTATACTAAGTTTGTATCCCAACTCTAGTACTTATATAAGCTTGTTGATACACGAACGTCTAATATATTGAATGAATTTGTTACAAGAATTCATGGTTTTTTCTAGTTGATTGGATGTAAAGCGGAGATAAATGTAAAAGTGTTGTAAAAAGTCCTCGGTGGAAATTGAGAACGTGGCGAATTCCTTTGAATTGGCTGTTTGTTCCCAAGGTTTGTATTATACATGGACACACACACACACACACGCTGGAACGCTCACCAACATATCGTCGTCGTAACACATGGGATGTGATGAGGAGGGAAGGAGTGTGAGTGAGCAAGCAAGGCAAGGAGGAACGGGATTGGGACAATGAATTTTCACTCTAAACGATGTACAGAGTAGTGAAAGGTTTTCTTGTATACATACACATTCATTGAACAGGCCCTGTTCCTCATGTATATATGCATGGAAACTTGTCGCTTTCATTGTTCAACGGTATAATGTTATGTATGTAGCTATATGTAAGTTTTGAAAGCAGCAGCTTTGCTTTGCTTTTGGAGCAAGAAGCGATTGTCGCATACATAGGATATGTGTCGTAATAGATAACACATCTATATACATGTTCATAGATGCTTACATACAAGGTACATATATGGCTGCATATGTATTTTTGTGAAGTGAAGTGTGATGGGGTGAAAGCATGGAAGAGGAATCGATGAGGCTAGATGAAGAAAAATTGAAATGTGAGCTTGGTTTGTTTGATGGTTACCCACTGGAAGGAGACAAACTCCATGGAATATATCATCGACGAGGTCCATTGCATTAACTATTCTGTTTCTGCTATATGTACTAGCATGCATGTGCTTTCAGGAGGAGTAGGAACAGCAGTAGCCTTTTCGCATGCATTGGTTGCACATTTACATGCAAACACTTTGACAGTATGTAGCTCTTGTGTATTTGTCCTGTAAGTGATACATATGTATTATTACATTGTGTGAGCAACATGACAGATTCTTCCTATGCATATTTAATTTGGTGTGTGTGTACATATAAGTATCTACATCCCATCTATCCAGAACATGTTCCGATATTTAGAATAGTCGTCGCTATCGCTTTATAAAGCAAGCCTCTGCTTAAACTGAAGTTGCTTTATAGTTTGGTTTTTGTGTGGTAAACTTATTATTAGTAGGAACCGGGTAGTTTACGAAGCGTATATAAGATGCGTAGGGTGAATGTGAAACGATTTGATGACGTTGGGTAATGCAGTTCCTGTATGTAGGGAAGGTTATGTTGAGGGTTCACGTGTACAGCTGTAGGAATGCGTGTACTGTGGGGTATGTTTGTGGGGTGAAATATGTAGAGTAATGCAGTGATATGCATATATGTAGAACGTTTAAAATATTCTTCAGCGGAACTATACATAAAGGAGAATTTACAGTTTTACCCGTCATTGCCACAATGCTGTTCTGCATGCACCAAGACTATTTTATATGTGTGCAATTTACACATGCTCACGTGTGTGTGAGTGTAAATGGCTGACTTACACTTGTTCTTCACGTAATTCTTCCGTTGTAGTCATATTTATATTGTAGTATACTCACGTCCATCTACTACTTGTTATTATATTAATATACTTATTTAAAAGATTTGATTTACTTACACAGTAAGGAAGTATAAGTATCTATAGGTAGAAAATTACATTAGAATTTACAATTTTGTTTTGCATATGTAAATTTCATAGTTCTTGTTGATATAAATGTCGGACGGAGACGCGTGTGAATGAATGAGGACATCGGGATGAGATATTTTATTGATTTCTTCTTGATTGGCGTTAATGGATGATTGTTGTGATGATCTTCGCGCAATTGGCCTTGAATATATATAC